>JAVFHW010070815.1:0-44552 GCA_032159205.1 Eurystomus glaucurus suahelicus
TGGTGTAGTGGTGTAGTGGTTAGAGTGATGCTAGGAGAAGGTTGGACTTGATGACCCTGGAGGTCCTTTCCAACCATAACGATTCTGTGATTCTCTGTGATTCTGTGATTCTCTGTGATCATCTAGTCCAGCCTTCTTCGAACATCTCCCTAAACCCTAGACCACGTCTCGAAGTGTCACATCTACCTGTCTTTTGAACAACTCCAGGGATGATGACTCCACCACCTCCCTGGGCAGCCTGTTCCAATGACTAATCACTCTTTCAGTGAAGAACTTCTTCCTGATACCCAATCTAAACCTCCCCTGGCACAACTTGAGGCCATTACCTCTTGTCCTTTCATTAGTTACCCAGGAGAAGGGACCAACACCAGCCTCACTAGAACCTCCTTTTAGGTAGCTGTAGAGAGCAATGATGATGCATGTCCATGCCCAATTCAACATACATGTTTTCTTCTTTGAGCTGTTATCTTCAAACTTTTTAGCTCACAACAAGCATCAGCACAAGTTAGGCAGCTGGTTCCTTATGTTTGGGTTTTGTTTTTTTTTAATGTCAGTTCTAATCTATCTTGAAGCTGCAATAGCTGACTGTATGCTCCCCACAAGAAAAATACTGGGTAACTGTGGGTACCCAGCAGATTCTTCACATCTGAAATCTCTCTATATTTTCACCACTTTTGAAGCAAACCTGGCTCTGGAGCTTGGAGAACTAACTCCCACTGAGAGAGGGACACCATGAGAAAAAGCTGGAAAAAAGCTTCCAGTATTTTCATTAGCTACCCATTTTCAATGTATCAGTTTCCTGGGAGATCTACTTGAATGCAAGAGGAAGGGTCAAGGCAGAGAAACATGACAAGGTTGTTAATGACTACATTTTCTATTCATGTCTTCTAAAATCTCAGATTTACTTATCTTTTGAGTTTTTCTCTGCACATCATTAAGGGCAAAATTTTCTAGCCCGGTATTTTTATCAGTTTAAAGTTGTTGATATATTTGTTAGTGCTGATGCATTTGATAATTCCAGGCAACATTCCTGTGTCAGAGAAATGGCCCATTTAGCAACATGATGTCATCATTCTCCATAATTTTCTAGAAATTAATATAGTGATGGACCTTGACAGAAACTAGGAATGTAAGGCTTAGCATGCAAATACTAGAGCTGACTGCAAATAATTCTGCAAGGACAATTCTCATTTAAGAAACCTCACTGGTTTGATATGAAACCCTCACAAGGGCTACGGATTCAGTAGAACTTTTTTGAATGTTCAGAATTAAAAGCAGGTCTCCATTTTCCATCTAAACAGTCATTTAGTAGTAGTAGCCACTTAGGATGTATGAGGTCTAGAGGAGTCTCCAGCAAGCACTGGCTGAAGTCAGAGATAAGGCATCCTAGGCGAATGCTTTTTGCATCAGACTGGAGTTAGTTTCAACCCACTGGTGTATTTACACCATATAAATAAAAATATTCTTTGAGATAGAGAAAACTGATTATAGTGCCCAGTCATTATGGCACTCATCAGAGATAAGCGAAGACTGAATTCACATCCCTGCTTCAATGGTTACTCCATGTGTACAGCATGAAGCCTCAAGCTTCTTGAAAACTAAGCAGGCTTAAGATGAGACAGGTAGTTGTATAGCTATAAAGATGATGTTTTTCTTTAAGGAGTTTGCTTTCTTAGTTCTTTATTGACTGTTACAGCTCATGAAGTGACATCTACATCAGAACTACTTTCAGATCAATACTCACATTTCAAGGCCTAATTGGTCTGCAATGTGTCTGGCTTTGGCTTCTAAAGGATCAAAGTCTGGGAGGTTTATTCCACCATGAGAAACCATCTCATGCAATTGCATAAATCACAAACCTTCTTCTTTGAACAGATGTAATTCAAAAACAGAACAGGAAACCAAACCCAGCCAGATCTGAGTACGATACAGAAACTAGACTGGACTGGTGTTTTCATAACTGTACTTTATCGACTCAGAAATGAAAGGTATTTTAGATCCTCTATTTTTGTTTGGCTCTGTGTTACTGAAAAGTTCAATATTGCCTAGTCTTTGGGACCAGAAACACGAACATTTGAACACAGCAGCAGCAAATAGGCAAATGAATGATTAGAAGCTTTTATGGCTCTAGAAATGTTCCACAGTGTAACTAACTGTTAACTGGTTAGAACCTCCAAGTCAGAAAAGACCCTTGGGTCTTCATTTCAAACCCCTTCCCTCCAGACTGCTCCAATCCCAGCACAAATTCGTATGAACTAGAAATGGACAAATATACATCACGTGGCTCTGTGTGCCAAAAATCTCTTTAGGTTCACTGACTCCCATCTAATCCCAGCACAAGGATCTTCCTAGAATTATCTTCATTCCCTGTAGACAGATTTGGTTGCAACTCAGGCTACTATTTTTACTGTTAAAATGATTAGCCCTGCCTACTTGCTAAGCTAAAATATTTTTTAATGGTTTCTGCTTTCTCTACCAACATTTTAAAATGTGACTGAACAGAACTCACTGATCAGGCCTCCTAGCCTTGAAGACATGCATAGTCTGGTAAAGGAGAAAGTTTTCTCCTATCATTTGCATGGGACCAGTATCAAAGTGAGTGGGTGATAGAATTATAACAAGAGTATTCATTAAGGAAAGTTCAGTAGAAGAAGAGTCCCATTAAAATTTCACTCAAATAACCACTTTTACAGGGTATTGGAGGGACACCTGATCAACTGTTGTTCAACTGGCAAGATGGTGGTCATATCCACAATGCAATTTATTTGACAACTTTTTCAATAATTTGTCTAGTACTAATGCTACTGCATTTGTAAGTGAAAAAGTCTAAATTATCATTTTCATTTAATTTTACTGCCACAAGCTCCTGTGGAGTGCTTCTGCACTGGTGTCATAGAAAGCTGTTCCCCTTGTGTGTCTGACTGCATGCACCCAGTGCACCTGAATTATATTTGCAATGGAAACTAGAACTTGTATTTCCTCATTAGAGAGCTTGACTATTCTTACAGGTGCTCGAGTTTTTCGAGCTCTTTGCCCGTCGCATCTGAAATATAAACTTTGTTTAACTATTGTTTACACAGGAGGGATTTCTTTTTATGTTCTTCTGCCTTTTCACCTCCCTGACTAATAAACATGCTGGAGGGAGGGAGGAAGAGGGGGCAAAGTGGCAGTCTTATCAGGTGCTTGGTTTACCTGGTCATCAGCAATCACCTTCAGGATGAGACAAAGAGTTGGTATACGAGCACATTCACAGGCGCTGGTTAAAAGATATTCTTGTGGTGGTGACTTGAATCAGGAAGGTTCAACTTTTTCTGTCTCTGTTTTATTGTGGAGATAGCTGGGAGTGGAGGGCAGGAAGTGGTTTTTTCGTTAGTGGTAAAAGCAAAGGGAGGTGTACATTTCCTCTTCTAAAAGTGCAATGTATAAAGCTGCTTGACGGCTTTTGCGTGTGGAGATAGGCATATAGGACAAGTCAGTAAGTAATTGTCATTGCTGCAGCACCAGCTTGTCCATAAACAACATAAATGTCAGCACTATAAACCATAAATTTCTATGACATTAACACTTCAGTCAGAAATCACATACGTACCTTTTTTCTCGGGTAGGCAGTGGAAATTCACACTTCAGTCTGTTGCTTTATCAAACCTGAATCTGTGAGAAAGCCCTTATGTAGTACTTAACCCAAAGATAAGTTAATAAATTGGTAAGCATCTCATCTGTTTCAAAGTTAATGGAAATCTTAGACTATATATCATTGTGATCTACTTCATCTAGAAAAGCAGAAGAAAAAAATAGCAAAGGTGCCAAGCAGGATGACAAACATGGTTGAAGGTGTGGAATAGCTTCACTGAGAGGGGATATAAGCTAGACTAGGGTGCTTTAGTTTGGAAAAGAGACTAATGAAGAGGCGTGATAGGTACAATCACTTCTGAAACACAGAGAGAAGGCAAACAGCGAAAATGTAGTTACCCTTTCTCCTTACACAAGGTTCAAGAGCATCAGAAGAGCTTAACAGGTGGTTGATTTAAAATACATGAATACAAATAGGTGAACTGTAAAATTCTTTGACCTGGAAACTGTGAAGACCAAAGAGTGATTAGATAAACTCATGGCAGTCAAATCCATCAGGAGTAATGAACAACAACTGCTGCTACAACTGCCAGGCAGTTGTAGACTGCAGGTAGAACTGAAGCAATGACAAAAGAAGGAAGTTATAATAGGTTGACTAATCAAGTATCAGAAGAAAAGTTATTGAGATAATTCAAACCTGGATTCCAAATTTATTAAAGATTTGGGTGTTAGGCTCATTATAACTTCAGCTGCAGTGTTCAGCTCCATGTAATTATTTAAACTTCTACATTCAGAAATGTAGGGCCTTGTCCTGTTTTGGATTTTTTTCAGAATTTTGATTCAAACTTGTGTTTCATGAATAGTACTTTTTTTCTTTTTCTTTTTTTTTTTTTTCCAAATCACCAGGAGCTCATGACTGATCTAATAAAAGTTTTGGAAAAATCTGTCAGAATTCCATCACCAGAAGAGCATGCGAGACTAACTTTCGAACTGGGGTGTACAGTACCATAGCTACATGTACTAAAATTACACCAAGTATTTGTCAACATAAACAAATAAGGGGATACTCTTACTATAATCTTATGACCTTTTGCTTCAAAGGCAAATGCAAGCTTAATTTCTAGAATTTCTCAGCTTTTGCAGAGGCATTCTGAGAGGCTCAGTTTTAAACAAGATTGAACATGTTCACAGCTGAAATCTAAATGGGTTCTGCATCCCTGTAGAAATGTTCTGCTTAAATGTTTGATCCTTAATGCAGTTCACACTCTGCCCACAGCAAATGTTCCTCCCAGCTGCTGTTCTTCCCATTAACAGAAAGAGGAAGAAGAATTAAGGTACTACTCTATCCAAACATGTTGAAGCCAAGAGTTCAGTAGCTGCCATCCAATATGCTGTGGCCTATAATAGACTGGGTAATTGTCTGCCCATATATTCAGAACTCATATTGCATGAAAATAACATTCGTTAGAAACATTTTCCTGATCATTTAGTCCTTTTCATTTCCAGTCATTCAAACAGGGCTTTGTCCTCCTTCCCAGTCTGGAAAAGTCTCCCCAGAAGGGATAAAAAATGAGGATTTTTTTTTTTTTTCTCATTATTAACTAGGGTTTAGCCATAAGGGGAAGTTTTGTCTTGGAGTGGAAGGAGGAAAACAAAAGCCTTAGGATCATGCCAGATTCAGACCATTCACCCCTGAATTATCATAGGTCAGTCTTTGCATTTCCATCTGATGAATTTCTAAATTCCCTGTATTCCCTCCTGACATTTGCCTGTTTTGCCATTCTGCATTACTTGAACAAGTACAACTAAAATGGAATCTCTTTCTAATTCCAAACACTGCAAATATAAAAACCAAACTGAATCAAACAAAAAAAACCTCTTTCAGGTTAAGTCAGTGACAAAGAGTCATGCTGATACAAAACAATATCATTCTGAATAATTTTCAAGGCAAATATCCCAGTTCCTCCTATTCGGTGGTACGTGCAGAAACACATGGAATTCATTCCAGACACTAGATGAAGCTCTGTCACAGGAGACACTATGTAGCATGGATTTGATAAACTTTGTCGTATTATTTGATTCCTCAGTTTCACCCAATAGCCTCATAGTCATTTTGTTTCATTTTTGGCCCTGTGTGAGAATAGGTGTTAATGAGCAGGAATTTGTGCAAAAGCTTTTTGTCTGTCAAACCCGGCTGTTCATAGGAACCCCGCTCTCATTGGCTAGCCTCTTCAGTCTAGATGACTCTGGGGAGAAGTGGGCACAATTCATCTAAAACATTAATGTATGAAAAATATATTTATCCCTCCCTGAAAATATGGATGGGTTCTTTCCTCAAATTCTTTCTTTTTCCTTTTGTTCCGTCTTTTCTTTGGGTCATCTGACTGCTACACTGACTAATACAGTGTATTAGGCGAGCAGGAATTCATGTGAGCATATATTAAATTACTCAGTACAAGCTTGTCATTGCAATTGGTCACATTTCTTCTTTTTCTCTGTTTCAGCAAAGCCTTATCTCTTAGCATTCTGCCACAAGCTTCTTTGGGGTGGGGAGGAAAGGCATGAGAGAACATGCAATCTGTACGAAATGAAAAGTGGAAAACTTGACACACACACACAAGTTAACAGAGGCAAATTCTACAGGCTCTAAAATTACTAAGCTTCCACTTCTAGTATCTGAGAGTAATGACAAAGGACACTGTACTTCTGGAAGAGCATTATGATATTATAACCACACACTAAGTTCAGCAAACCAGTATTACTACCAGACTCCATCAATACCAATCTCTTTTGTGGGAGTTATTCCTCTCTATAGAAATAAATATACATTTAGAGGCCCACAGCAAGCATAGGCGATTAGGAGGGCTATGATGGCCCAGTGGCTAGATCTCTCACTGGGTCATATAGGAAAACAAGGTTCAAGATCCTATTTTGGCATCCATTTAACTATTTATATACCCCAGTAGACACTATTTATCTACTTAAATAGCACTAACAAGAGGTATCACTTGCAGAAGCCTTGTTCCAAGTACCTGCTAGCATCATGGTGAGAGTACTCCTCTACATCATGAAAAATATGGGGTTTTGTTCTTAAACTGACTCAGAGACAGAAGCTTATTATCAACTAACCATTCTAGTGAGCAGAAGACTGGTCTCCTTTCTCCTTGGGTTTTATTCCATCAAACAACAGTAATATTACTTATATTTCATTTACTTTTCATGAAAGAAGCAAACTATTGCCTGCCACTGAGGTGGCAAAAAACCTGTATGCCAGCTGGCAGGCTGCCTCAGCTCGGCTGATAACTTTTGAGCGATTTCTGGAGTACAGAAGGAAGCCAAGGACTGTTGCAAATGGACTTTGAAGTCACCTGAAATAGGCTTTGCTTGTGGAGCTGTTCAGCAGTGTGGCATCACCTTCTCTTGTCTATGTGCAGACAAAACAACCAAGATTTTAAAAGCTCAGAGTCAGGGTGGAGGGACCAAGAGCTCTGGCCCCAGAATTGAGGTTTTGGAGGAGACTTTGTTACGAATCAGCTTAGCTGAGAAACAATTTTTGAGGATTACAGAGAGAACAGCTAACAGCAGGATAATTTGATTAGAGACATGGAATTAGATGAAGGAGTAGCTTAAAATAAACTGCTTAGATATTTTAAAGCTATGAGTAATAAGAAAGACTGGGAGAGTGCTCTGAATATTTTTTGTTAGATTTTCAAAAAAAGCATTCAACAAGATTTGCTAGTGGTAGAGGCTGAATGTAAGAGGAAGTCATGTGAGCATAAGCATAAGGAGTGGGGCAGAAGTAACAGACCCCAAAGGGCTGGTGCAGAATCTTTTCTCTCATAGGAGAGGGTGTTGGCATGGCGTGGCTTGGGAACTGCACTGTACACATGGGATGTTCTTCCAATGTGGACTAGGAAATCTTTTTCTTAGATGTAATGTGTTGTGGTTGCTGTTTACCCCAAACAGAAACTGGCCCACCACGACAGCAAACACTATCATCTGCCAGAAGGCTCTGGGAAGACAGAAAATCTGTATCATGTTGTATGCTTGGGATGGGCTTGCAGCAGTAACAATACACCAGTTCACCTGTGTGTCTGCATTCCCTGTGTCTGGATCGGTCACAATCCACAATGTCCTCATCTCTTTCTTTAACTGAATAGAAACCCTTGGAAAAGCTGAGGCTTGATTCTCAGTCTGGTTTTGAAATCAGCAGCCAGGAAGCAAACCCCTGCATGAATTTACCCATATCAAGCTTCCATGTGCTTTAGGAACAATGGGAGAATGTTTCCTGTACCAACTTGTTCAAGTAAAACAAAACTATCATGCTGATTTAGCTTGAGTATTCAGTCAGATAACTTTTATTCACCACAAGTCAGCGATACAGAAAAGGTAGCTTTGATCTTTTATCCGTCTTTAGGAATGGAGAAAGTGCAGTTAAGTTAAGATGACTGAAAAGCCCAGTAGAGTACATAGCTGCAACTTGCTAAAATTTTAGTTCTCTCTCTAACACCTGATATCTTTTGTATGGACTTTTGTTCGACTGTTGTGAATGCCACTGGAAACCTGCCGGAGAAGTTACATAGTGAAGCTGTATTTGTATCTTTCTGCATATGTAGCGGTTATGGATGTGTCTCTTTGGATCCAATTATACCCATACAGTTTCCTGGGTTTATTTATATTATGTTAAGAGCAAAGCAAAGTTTGAAGGTGTATTACTCAACACGTTGTAACCTAGAATCCCCAGTGGGCCAAATATAGGCAGCTAACAAGTTCTTGTGCATATTAGCCTGCAGCCTAACATAGCTTTTGAGCTCCATGAGTTGCGTTGCTTGGGCTAACATGAGTGCTTTTTAGCCTACTGAGATAGGATCCCTGAGGAAGCAGGAACAGGGTTCAAAATGAAAAGGTAAGCTTCTGCTTATGGGGTGGTTTTTTTCTGCCCAGCAAAATAGAATCATAGAATCATTCAGGTTGGAAAAGACATCTAGGATCATCAAGTCCAACCTTCATCCCAGCATCTCCCTGACCTCTAGACCATGTCCCAGAGCACCACATCTACTTGTTTTTTGAACACTTCCAGGGATGATGACTCCACCACTTCCCTTTCATGTCATCTGCAAATTTACTGAGGGTGCATTCAATCCCCTCATCCAGATCATTGATAAAGATATTGAACAAGACCGGTCCCAGAACTGAGCCCTTGGGAATCCCGCTTGTGACTGGCTGCCAGCTGGATTCAATTTAATTCACCACTACCCTGTGGGCTTGGCCATCCAGCCAGTTTTTGACTCAGCAAAGAGTCCACCTGTCTACACCATGAGCCTCCAACTTGTTCAACAGGATGCTGTGGGAGATGGTGTCAAATGCCTTACGGAAGTCCAGGTAGACAACATCAACCCCCTTGCCCTCATCCACCAGGTGGGTCACCTGATCATAGAAGGAGATCAGGTTAGTCAAGCAGGACCTGCCCTTTGTGAACCCACGCTGGCTATGTCTGATTCTCTGGTTGTTCTGCAGTTGCCGTATAAGCACATCCAAGATGAACCTCTCCATAATCTTCCCTGGTACCGAGGTCAGGCTGATATGCCTGTAGTTCCCTGGATCCTCCTTCCTGCCCTTCTTGTAGATGGGTGTTACACTGGCAAGTTTCCAGTCATCCAGGACCTCCCCTGTTAATCAGGATCACTGATAAATGATGGAAAGTGGCTTGGCAAGTTCCTCCACCAGCTCCCCCAGTACTCTTGGGCTGATCTCATCTGGTCCCATAGACTTGTGGACATCCAGTTGGCGTAGCAGGTCATTGACTATGACTTCTGGGATTATGAGGGGATTATTCTGGTCTCCATCCCTGTATTCAAGTTTAGGGGGCTAAATACCCTGAGGATAACTGGTCTGGCTATGAAAGACTGAGGTAAAGGTGGCATTAAGTACCTCAGCCTTTTCCTTGTCCTTGGTGACAGTGTTCCCCCTCTCATCCAATACAGGATGGAGATTCTCTCTGGCTCTTTTTTTGTTATTAATGTATGTGTAAAAAATTTTTAAATTATCTCTTGCAACAGCAGCCAGACTGATTTCTAGCTGAGCTTTTGCCTCTCTCATGTTCTTTCTACATGACCTAACTAAATCCCTGTATTCTTCTTGAGTACCCTGCCCCTTCTTCCAGAGGTGGTAGAGTCTCCTCTCTCTCCTAAATCCCAGCAAAAGCTCCCTGCTCAGCAAGACTGGTCTTTTCCCCCACCAGTTCGTCTTGTGGCACATGGGGACAGCCTGTTCCTGTGCCCTTAAGACTTCCTTCTTGAATAAAGTCCGGTCTTCCTGGGCCCCTTTGCCTTTTAGGACAGTCTCCCAAGGAACCTTCTCAACCAGTGTGCTAAACAGGCTAAAATCCACCTTCAGAAGTCCATGGCATTGGTTTTGCTGCTGCTCCTCCTCACTTTGCCTAGAATTGAAAACTCTATCTTTTCATGGTCACTAAGCCCAAGACAGCCACTGGCCACCACATCTCCCACTAGTCCTTCTCTGTTAGTAAAGAGCAGGTCTAGGAAGGCACCACCCCTGATGGGTGCACTTACCAGCTGAGTCAGGAAGTTGTCTTTTACACACTCTAGGAACCTCCTGGACTGTTTTCTCTCTGCTGTGTTGTATTTCCAGCAGATGTCTGGTAAGTTGAAGTCACCCATGAGAACAAGGGCTGGCTATTTTAAGGCCTCAGCCAACTGTCTGAGAACTCTTCAGTGACCTTCTCATCCTGGTTGGGTGGTCTATAATAGATTCCCAACAGGATATCCACTTCATTGGCCTTCCTTCTCATCCTTACCTATAAACATTTGACCGCTCCATCCCAATTGCTGACTTCTATGCAATCAAAACACTCTCTAACATAGAGAGCCACTCTAGGCCCCAAGCACACTCCTGAATGATCATGAATGCTTTGGGCATTCTAGCATGAATTCTAGCTACTAGCTCTTCACTCTCCCCAGTGGGGTTTCCAGTCTTGAACTCAACAAGACTGTCTATATCCTTACACAGCCAATGAAGCACAACACACTTTGTAGTGTTGCAGCACAGGAAAGCATGGAAAACTGCTGCTTTGTAGCTGACACAAAGGACCACCCTGGAGACACTCCTTGTCCAGCCAAGTCCAGCTCTCTGTTACACAAAGCCAAACTGCTTGATTATCCCAGATCTGCATCTGAGCCTGCCTGGGCTGATGCTGATGGGGGATTATAGACCTTTCAACCTCTGCCCACCAGGAAATGTGCATTTCTCTACCCTCACTGCTCTGGAACCTGATTTGCACTGAGCCTGTTGGCTGAGCCCTCACAGAGGAGAGGTGTTTAGCACCTACTGTTCGTTTTGCCTTCCTGGGATTTAAAGACATTCATCAGCAACTGGGAATTACATAACAGCTGATAAGCCCTAAAAGAGGAAACATAGACTGCAATATATTTCTCTGTTACTTCTCTGCTAATACCTGCACATAATATCAGGCCAAGCACAGGTTTGCTCTACAATTTATGACTCAAAATCACAGCTAGTTTTCAGAAACCCTCTACCGTATATCTGTCAGATCTCCACTCCCTCACTGCACTCAGAATTCATCATCCACAACACTGACAATGCTTCCACTTGATATTTCATCTCGAAGAAGGAAAAACTTCACATTTCAAATTCTGTGACTAGGAAATTTTATTAGACACTTCAGAGCTGTAACTCCTTAAGGTTGCTTTCCATTGTATCTAGAATAATGTGGATTAAAAAAACAAGATGATGAAAGTTGTGTCTCTATTATGGCCAGTCTGTTCTGTAGGCCTTATTAGGCCTTGGTTATACTGAATTTCATCACAACATCATGTCTAAATGCTTAAAATATTTTTTGACTATGGACTGTTACCCTGCAACTGTGCAGACAACACTGTTTTGTACTCTCAGCTTTCTCTTCTCCCATCCAGACTCCACCTCAACATTATGAGAATGACAGCACAAGTCTACACAAAAATGAAAGACTGAGATACTTTTAACAATTTTTAATGCAAGATCTTATTTATTTTTTCTGGAAAAGAACTATAATCCTACTGTTCATTACTGTACCTAATTTCCCCTGCTCTTGTATCTGTAGAGCATCAGACACCAGATAGCCTGCCTAATCTCCTGAAAATCCATGGAGAACCAGTACTTCCTCATGGGCAGTTTGGAGATTGTTACATGCTCCTCTCAGATGTTCAGCAGAATAATTAAAACAATAATCCATCCTTCCATCTTTAACTTCAGAAATAGCCTCATAAGCAATAAGCAGTAAGCATTAAGTCTTTATCCTCTCAATAAAACCAATAGTGTAAGTACCGCTCTCTCCCAAGTCACTAGCCTGCCTTCACCTACTCTTTTTTCTCTCTGGTTCTCATCCAGGGGAGAAATACTCAAAGGATTGAGTCAGATGTTGGGATAATCAGCTCACTGAGGAATAGATTTAGGTTTTCAGATGAGTAGAAAAGCCTCAAGAAGTTCTGAAGAATTTTTCTATATACATTTTCGTGTGACTCTGCTTACATTTTTGCTTACTTTCCAATCTTTCACTTCAACACACTCTACCAACTTGTGGGGTGGGTTGTTTTATCTTGCAGCTGTAGCATATCTGAAGGGCCTAGTTCCTCTAGGCAGGAATAATGATTGGGTACTCTAATGCCATTTCTGCGCTGTACTCTTTATTTCAAATCCCTCAATATAGCTTATCTCTAGCAGTGCCTACAGGGCTACTTGATGTTCCTGAGGAGCTTCTTAACCTTCACTGGGCATAGGGCTGTGCTGTGCACATAGATGGAAGGTGTGCCTTATGGTATAGCTTCTCAGTGGTGCTGAGACAAGCAGAACTGGGACCCCCTAGAGCTGCTTGGAGCAGCAGAACAATTTTGAATTTTCTGGGAGTGGGGAACTTGGAAATTAGGAAACCTAAATCTGCTAAGATTAAACTAATTAGAGCATCTCTTATGAGGGGCAGCTGAAGGAACTGGCATTACTTAGCCAGGAGAAAAGGATGCTCAGGAGCAACCTCATCACTCTCTACAACTACCTGAAAGGAGATTATAGCAAGGTGGATGTTGGTCTCTTCTCTCAAGTAACAAGTGATAGGACATGAGAAAACAGACTCAAATTGCTCCAGGTAAGAATTAGATTATAGATTAGGAAAAAATTTTTCACTGAAAGGATTGTGAAGCATTGGAACAGGCTGCCCAAAGAAGTGGTTGAGTCACTGTCTCTGAAGGTGTATTTAAAGATATGTAGATGTGGTGCTTAGTGCCATGATTTAGTGTTGGACTTGGTGCTGGGTTAACAGTTGGACTCCATGATCTTAAACACCTCTTCCAACCTAAATGATTCTATAACTCTAATCCAAACTCAGAAAGATTATGTTTGATTTATTTAGCAAGATATACATTTTTTTTAAGCTAGGTCTTTCTATACTGATTTGTGTCCATTAATCTCCAGGAAGGTCACACTACTGTGAGTTTTCTTACTGATTTCTTCTTTATGATATAAATCCAAGAGAATGTAAAACAGAAAGAAATACATTCAATAATTAAGGTTCGGCTCTAGAGAGAGTTTATGCATATAGTTAACTAAACATAATGAACTCTCTATCAAATACATGTAAGTATTTGTAAAAGTCAGATGTAGAATTGTAAGATTATAATCTAATTTATGTACTGTAGTATACACACTGTCACTGATACAACAAATCTCCTTTATGTAATATCACCGGAGCGCAATGTGACAGAATCTGGGCTGCTCCTCAAAAGAACCAAGAGAGAGTTGGAAATCTCTGGGATAGAGTTAGCTGCCAGAAGGACTGTCTATGCCATATAACATACTGTGCATGCAGGTAATCCTGACGGTCTTTTCTCTCTTGCTGTACTGATATGAATGTCTCAGTTTGCAGTTTAAGTAAAAGATGAGAGTTCACAGATCAAAATCCTTGGATTTTTGGAACCAGATGGTCAGAACTGAAGGTCAAAAGTTAAGCAAAAGACTAAATGTTCATAAGTACAGGAATTCTACACACACCAGACGTCCCAGTTCTGAAATATTCTCTTCCTGTTTAGATTGCATAGAAATACAACTCAGTGCAAATTAGCATTTCTGTCTGATAAGATAACACTCATTTGAGAGCAGGTATACTGTGTCAAGAGTTAGCTGTTCAGAGTCCAAATGTTCTTCCTAAGAGCTTCCAGGGATTTCAATCTTTCCAAACCTGTTTGGAGAATATAGGTATTTAATTAACCTTTGCTTGTTCTGCTGAAGATAAAATGCAACTCAGAAAGAAGCTGGTTTTATCCTTAGTTGATGAGTAGGTCATTATCTGGCACATCCCTGATCTCTGTTACTGCCCAGGTCCATGGGTTTCATCATTGTCTGGGAGTCTGTTATGGCTCATTCCTACACCATAACACCACTTGACATACTGATCTCATTACCATTTGTTAGAGCTGTAAAGTAGAGCCTGAAACAATCCCATACAGCCTGATAGGTGGTGACACAAAGAGGTGTAAGAGAGAAAGAACCCAGAGAAATCTAAATTTGTCCTGCCTACCATGTGGGTTGCAGCTATGAGATGGAGCCTAGATCAGCTGAAAATCATGACACTGGAGAATTTCATGAACCCCAAGGAATTACATGGCTCCTTCTCATGTTCTTTTCCTCTTTAGCCAAGAGCTTTCTTCCATACGTCTGGGAAACTTAGCAATAACCTGATAAAACCTTTGTTGCTTGTTTGTCTACTCCATTAAGGTAGTAGTTATGCACCTCCAAAGTCTTGGCCTTGGGGCTTTTTTGCTCCCCACCCTCAGTCTTTAACTGCAATTCTGGTAGCAAGGTTTCAGACATAGAATGGGCTACATTATTCAATTGATGGGCTTTGTCACCCATTTTCCCAAACAGCTTTTCCAGTAACTGGTTTTATTTGCATAGTAAAAGCTAAACTAAAAGGTTGCATTTATAGCTCATTGCATCACCAACCACAGCACCAGGCACCATTAACAGCCACCTAGCTCAGGGAGAGCTGCAGTCCCGAATGCAAATCAGTTAAATGAGAAGGACTGGCATCTAATGGTAGATAACATTATTTGACATTGTCCAGGTCACAATTGCCTGTCTGTTTTTGAAAGATACTGCTATCAAATTTAAAAGACGTAAAAGGTCAAGTGTACCATTTTAGGAAATACAAGGTTAAAGGGAGAACAAAAGAAGGTGATTTAGCTGCATGCTCCTTAGGCTATGATTTTCATAGATTATTCTTCCATTAACTCACAGGACAGATGAAAAAGAACAATACATGTTTGTTTTCCCCTCACATCTGACTCTCTCTATTGCATAGACTTTACAGGCTATAATGCAGCTTCAAGTAAAGGAACTTGGCTTGCTTCTGATGGACTAGAATTTTGTAGACCTCTGTTGTGATAGGGAGCAAAGTTTAGAGATTTCTCACTGTGAATGATTCAGCTGTGGAAATCTTTTTCCCTAGACACCTGAAGCTTGGTTTGAACCATTATCAGACAACAATGCCAATGTCATATTTCAAGTGCAGAACAGCAGCTAATATCTTATCAGGGAATTATAGCAGTTGCAATAACAGGGAGCCACCAAGTGAGACTAGAGTGCTTCTCACAAGTAGGGAACCAGGAAATTATTCTCTTATATATTCCACTTTGCAGTGTGAAATGGAAGGCTGAAAACCTCTCTGTACATAAATTTCCTTTGAATTAGATCAAAAATTAAACTGCTTTTCAGTGAGTCTCGCACAACCTGCTTTCTGAGATAGCGTTTTTTTCTGTGTTCTTTTCTTTTCTAGATATTAAGATTCAAAATCGTCTATGCAGTTTGTATTTGCTCTATTTTGGGGAAAAATCAAGGCATGAGCAACATAACTGTAGCCGCACCTGTGGATAAATTAGGCCATTTGGAAAAAAAAAAAAAAAAAAAAAGGTTGTCCCCTTTTCAGAGAAGCCTTGTGATAGGGACAGTCTGATTAGCTGATTTACATTCCTATCTGTAGCAACATGACTTAAACCTTCTGTCTCTGACTTTGAGTTTGCTGGCATGTTTTATAGATATCTGGCTGGATCTCTCCTGAGATACTCATCACTGAAGATGGAGAGTGCTGGACTGCCTCATCACTGTCCATTAGGTTTAGGCTGTTGGGAGGTTAGCTAGCTTTTAGCAATCCTGTGAGGTCAGACTTAGTCTTCAATGGCATCTTGAATTCATTCCCGTTAGTAATGGAGCCATGATCTTTGTAACATGATGGGTGTTCTCAAGACAATGCTGATAACAGAGCCTGCATTGATATGTTTCAGATGTGTGGTGTGCTCATAGCTGAGTGAGAACAACCTGTCAGAGCACATTAGGCACAAAAACCTAATGTGGACATAGTTAGACACTTTCAAAAGACCCTACTTCAAAGCATGTGACCATTCTGTTTCACTAGCATCCTTTAACCCAACCAGCTAAGCAAAAAACAAAATTAAAAATCAAATACAAGTGCAATTAAAACAGATAAAAGAAAAATAATTTTCAAAATCTCTGCACAAACCAGAAAGTAAAAACCATTCTACCCACAGAAGAAAAAGGTATTTCACTTCTGCAACATTTCACTATAGCCATTGATTTTACCTGATAAGCTTTCAGGTACTCTTCTACTGGATGGCTACAGAAAATCTCAAGACAAAAAGTTGTAGATATATCTCTAAGTGAAGGAATTGCTCTGTCCCAAACTCTTGCATTGTTTTTCCACATCACGAAATTCCAGAGTGTGAAATTGTGAAACCTATACGAAACCTGCCAATAAAGTGGGCACGGCTTCTCTTAGGAGGATCACCTTGAACTAGAATTGTTTCAATATAAAGTGCACTACAGGCTTGTGATGACAGCTCTTTCCTTTTCCTTCAAAAAATCCAGGGATTCCTTTACGTAATAGATATTTCAGATTCACTCTTGTAAAGCAATCTGATATGTATTGGTTTCTATTCTTCTATTACCGTAACCAAAACTGCTACAGGAGGCAAAAGAAAGAATTGGTTTGGCTTTGTCTTGTTCAAAACAGATTAAAAAAAAATGGCTATGAAAATCATCCCTCAATGGGTGATAAAAATAGAACTGCAATTTATGCTCCTAAATACTACCTTTATCTTAAAGCTCTTAAGGAGCATTTTCAGTAATAATGGCTGATTTAGATGGATTCCCAGGGTGCTGGATCATTGCCGATGACATAAATGATTTAAGGCTTCCTGAATTTTGATTGATTGCTGTAATCTGCAGAAACTATTTCAGGACATAGATTTATTATTATTAAGCCTATAAAATGGTGTCAGGGTCAAAGCAAGCTGATGATTTGTGTTGTGATGCAAACATTACACAGGAGAAGATGAAATCCTTTAATAAACATGAAAATCAGGAGAGAACAGTGTTTCATCTTCTTTGAAGAATAGGTGGCCAAGCAATACAGATTACAGCAGCAGGGAAGCTGTATCTAAGATAGGGTTGCACTGCAAAAAATAACCTTCAAAAGCATGCTGAGTCCATCAAGTATTACTCCACCCAGTGATTGAGGTCTTTCAAGGTGTTTCACTAAGTTAAACCATGCTTACTTCCCCTTCCTGACTCTCTGTTGATATAATCTGATCTGATATTCTTGATTTCATGAAACATTGTGGACCTAAATCTATTTAATAGCCAAAAAAATGTTTTTCTTGGTGAATTCCCCCCTCCCATCCCCCAGCGAACTCCTAGCTAAAGAAGGGGGAGACTGAACTATAACTCCATCAGAACATAGTGGGAGAGGTCATAACTGAATCTGGAGATTCTGGGGGTTTTCCTCACTTCATATATGCTCACAAGCAGAATCAGAGCAGTTGGTTTCTGGTACAAAGAAGAAACAAGACTATAGCAAAGTAATTCATAGGAAGATATGTAAAAATATCCTTCTTCACTTTTTCCTTTGTGACTGGATGAAAAAAAAGTTGTCAGATCCAGGACTAGTGGGACAGCCAAGAACAATGGGAGAAAGAAATTATCTCAAAAATGATGTGTCACGTGGATGTTTTGCTTTAGCCTAGCCTGCATACTGACGGGTTAATAGGTTATTCATGCAAATGAATACCTGCAGGCAAAGGTTTATGCAGAACATCTACTGAAGCACTGAGAGGTGCACAAAATATGGTAATTCATTTATTCTGGTAGTTTTGATCAATTAATGACTTGGATAAAAGACCACTTCAGAACCCATTGTGCTCATTTCAGGCTGGCACAGTTTAAATTCCTTGAGTCCTGCTACATCCAAAATCACTTCCATCTCACTATAACTTACTATGTTATTATTGAACACAGTCCCCTGTGATCAACAAGATGCAAAAACAGGAGGAAAAAAAAATCTTGGTCCCTGTAAGCTTGCAAAAGTGGTTTTAAAAGTAGAAAGAGCTACAGAAATACAATACAGGAAAAATAAGTAAAGTACTTGGGCTTTCCATGGCCGTACTGCTTAACAGCAAATTGTACTTTTATGTAAATATTTGTAACAGCTATGTTTTCTGTCATTAGGCAAAGTTCACTGGAGTCGAGGCAAGCTAGTGGAGAAGTAGGAAAGGAGAGGAACAGGCAGGGCAAGAAGCACAAAGGCTGCTACAACAGTATATAGATGTCACCAATAACCAATGCTTGCACAGCATGTAAGCAACCTCCTAGAATACAAACAATGCCAGCACACAGGGTTTAGTAAATGGTCATGTCAGGAGGCTTCAAAGATTTCTCCCATTTCTGGAAAGGGAATAGAAGTGGCTGCTGAGCAAGAATACCTTGAAGATTAAGCTGTGTTTGGTAATGAGGGTCACAGAGGTGGAGTGGAGAGAGAAAAGGAAGGGAACTTATGTCTGGCTGGGACTTAAATGAAACTTTTGCACTGGTTCCCACAGTTCAGATATCACAAGAAATGGGAATCTGTCAAAAATGGCCATAAGTACTCTCAACCCCTGTTCATTAAAAAAAAGTGTTATACAAAATGGTAGATTCCAAAAAAAAAACCCCAGTCTGGTGACTGTGTAAACTTTGGAGAGGCTATTTGAAATGATAAAATACTTCCAAAGCAAAATGTTTCTCAGCTTTCTTGGTTGGTCTAATATCTGTTGCATCATCTGTAAGAGTCTGTTTAGAGGATGTCGTTCATGCCCTGAAAGTAGTCAAAATTAACTGCTCCACCCAAAGGCAATGAAGACTTTATTTGAGCCAAACTGTATACATGGTGCTGAATTCCTTCAATTTTCTGTAATATTGCTGGAGTCAGGCTGGTGCCCCTGGCATGAAAATGCTCAGGAGTACCTGAAGATCACAAACAATTTTTCTGCAGGAGTTCAGTCCTGCTTCTTTGGCCACATTAAGGAGTCCTGTCCATAAAATCTTCTGCAGAGTGGAGAAGTATCACTACTGGAACACTCTTTAGTGAGAATGCTCCCAGAAAATGCTGTCAGCCCTATGACCATGGCTGAAAATGTTTGACCAGGATTTACTAGCAGTCTGGGGTTGGAGAGCTGAGAGAACAGCTCTGATTCCTTTCACAGAGAGTCTGAGCAAGGCTTTGAAGAAGCTTCCTCTGTGACAACAAGCAGTGTGTCCACATTCTTCTTCAGAACAGCCACACTTCATACCCCATGTAGACAATAATGCAAAATGCTTCTGTAATAAGGAATAAACATTCTGGGTCAAAACTAAACAGTGGATGATATAAGCAGTTGGTGGTTTTGTCCTTTTCTCACTTTCTTCATCGTTTCCAAATCTCGCTTGATGCTTCTCCATATGCTCTGTAGTACACTTTTGTGGACTTTTAGGGCAATGGGAGGAAAGGAACTTCATGTGTATTGTCTGAAAGGCAACTGAGGAATTGTTAATTTAAATCTGAGTCCTGTGTCAGCCAATCTTTCCAAAACTAGGTTGATAATTTTAGGGCCATGCTATGGGCCAGTCAGTTTGATATAACAATGGCTCAGGGACTGAGGATGTATGTATAGATGCAGCTATAGCTGAGGGACTCAGAACACAGGCATCCATCAACACATCAGCAAATGCTTGAAGTCAGTTGGGAGTTGGACATAACAAGCTCATAGGATGAATAGAGTGACCAACCAGCCAGGCAGACAACCCTAATTTAAAAATTACTTATAGGCCAAGTTAAAGCTGCTGAGTAAAGAGAAGGTCATCCAAGGTATCACTAGGCTGAGTCTAAGGCTATGCAGATTTTACCTGGCCCTTAATAAATTGTTTTCAACATGAAAAAGGAAAGGGGCAGAAAATGGTAGGCAAGTATGAAAAATACAGTAAATAAACCAGTAAAATTAAAGTGTAAAAAGGTAAACAAATTGATAAAATAGTTTTTCTGTGAGTATATTTGAAAATAATTTCTGCTTATTCATGTGGTAGAGTGTGAGGACTATAGGAATCTTTCGAAATGCTAAGCTTCATTTTTGGCCTGAATGAAGACTATGTGGCTGATCTTCTGTCTCTCCAATATCTTTTAAATAGATGGCTGTTTTCTACCTCATTTAGAATGGCAGAGATAGACTGGAGCTTGATTTTGTGTTTGGTTTTTGTTTTTTTAAGGAGAGGCCCTTGTTATACTAGGGGTGGTCTTCACTCTTCCTTTAAATCAGAAAAAAAATACATATATATTTAAACGTGTGTGATTTTCTAGTTATGAGTGTGCAGAGATATATATATTAAAAATATATAACTTTACACTACCTATGCAAGTGTAACCTACATTTATAATTACAGCTCTGTAACCGTACAACTACTTACATAAATACATACACATGCATGCTTGCTTTTTTAATATAAACTCAAATATTAGCCTGATAAATGCTAAAACATTTCCAGAGGCTTCAGGGAGCTGCAGGACTGTCTGGAACTGTCTAGAAGCTTGTTTCCTCCTTTTCTCTGCTCTCTGGTGCTGTGCTGAAACCATGCAGACCTTATCAGTGTTTTTCACTCGCTGCCTTCCTTCTTAACATGTTATGAGGCCATGATAATTTCTGCATCTGAACAAGCAAAATGTTAGCTGATTAAATCCCCCGACTTTGCTGTTAGTTCACCCCTCTGCATTATAGCTAGAAGAAGGGATCTGCTTATGGCCACAGATGAACTCAACAGGGCATTGAGCAGACGCCAGATCTTTTGAGTCATAACTCAACTGAATAGCTATTTTGGCAATTTAGCTCAATGCAAAAACTGTTCAGCACTGCTGATAAGATTCCTGAAGAATGTTTGGAAGCAAAAGGTAATATTTGCAAAATGGAAGTGCATTTCCAAGGTTACATTCCCAACTTCATGAGTAGGAAAAGCAAAGCAAGAAGGCTGTGTTTATATCTCTTTAAGGTAATAGATGGCCCCACACTTGTATTTTTCCTAGTGTCTAATAGCTGTCATCTCTAAGCAGGGCATACTGGGGCACCCCTGGTGCCATCTCCCAGCAGTACCACCCCACACTGCACCAAAGCCATCTGGAGGCACTGCGCTGTGGAGAAGGTAGAACCAAGATGCTCTTGGTAACAGAGATGCAGCTCTAAAAACAGCTCCTGAAATCTAGGGATGAGCAGGACTGACTCTGTAAGTGGATGACTCCCTCCTCAAAACACCCAAAGGATTTCTGGTAAACATGCCATACAGCTTCTAACGGACAGTCAATCAAAAATACCTTCACATATACCATACCTCACTCCACTGTATGCTGCCTTTGCCATTTTGGTGTCTTAATTCAGGTCACAGAAGGAAGCCAGAGCTTAGGTTTTGTGGCAAAACCATGTGTAAGGCACAAATGCAGGGTGACCTAGTGGGCCAACAGGAACCTCACTCCAGGGCATAGAACCCACTGCAGGACACCCCTCCCCTGCAGGACTGGCTCTGGGCTGTGCATGGCAAAGAAGTCTATGTTCCTCTGAAAAAGAGCAGAGACATCACTGTCCAGATCTGTGCATTAAGCAAGACTAAGGGGGAAGCGAGCTCCTAAAGAAGGGTATCAGCCTTTCTCCCTGCAGTGCCTGAACCTCTGCAACTCACTTCTAAGGCAGCTAGGGGACAAGTGACCTCGAAAGAACTGCTGGTCTATGAAACCAAGTGTTTAACAGGAAGACAGAAATAGAACAAGGAATGGGGAGGCTGGGGAGCAGAGAAGCTATCATCTGTCACCCAGCCTTATTTCTCATATGTGAAGAATCTTTGGGACCAGACCTAGAATGTTCTAGTAAGCAAATTAAAAATCCTGTCACTATTGATGATGGGATCTGCATGGTGAATGAGTCATTCTGTGTGGTCTACAGGAACAAAGGAAGCACATCAGGAACAGAGGTGTGATAGTGGAGGGAGGACTAACATCAGCCATGCAGGCTGCAAGGCCATGTGGAGAGCCTCAAGCACAACCTGGATCTCAAGAGATATTTCTGGGCACTCTGTGAGTCATGGCCTTATAGAGGTACAGGAAGGTCTAGTAGGCCCAGGGAAGATGATCATGGTGATCAGAGCAAAAGTAGAGCTTTGTCCTCCCTCTCAGAAGACACAAACAGTTCTGCATTCGCTAGCTTACATGCAAAAAGACTGTCATGTTCACTGTGGTCCCAGTTTACTGAAAGGTTCGACGGGGCAGAAAGCAAAGCTCCCCCAAACAGTTTAAAGAAGAGCTGAATTTTTGCTGCACCCTTTTTTTCTGACCAAGCTTGGCCTGACTGTTTCCTAGTACCAGAAAGGTAGAGCTCTCCCAGCACAGCAATTCTCTTCCCATACAATATCTGAAGATAAATAAATTAGTCAGTGAGTAAGGCAGTTCCTGCTTTCCTTTGCTGGAGTGGAAGGACACTGTCACTTAACAGCTCTCTACAGTTCAGATCAACCTTGCCAAAACATCTTAGCTTTACAGATAAAGGTCCATCTGCTTTACTTGGTCTAAACTCAAGCTTTTCTGAGTAAAGTTCAAGGAAAATCGGACTGGCTCTATTCAGGCCAAAATGAAGTACAGACTGTTTAATTGTACATGTAAACAATTAACAAGGTTTCTTTCTAATAAAGATTCAGTGTAAGTCATGTGGTTGTTTCAGAATCACATCTGAGTTAATTCTTTTTATAATGTAATCTGTGTCAAGTGCCCTTGGGCAGAAAGCCATCGTAAGAAAGCTGACTAGTTTACCTTGTTCATTTATCAAAATGCCTTACCTAAGTAAGTAACCAGTCCTGCATTTACCTTCAAGATATGTGAAGAAATATAAAACAGGCTACAAGAATAAACAGACTTGCTAATCATCCAGGGGGAAAGAATAATTCACAATTAATAACTTATCCAATTAAGTCAGTCTATTTGCCTGCTTCCAGAATATCCATAAGCAAACCACAATTCCCCCTCATTTACTCTTTATTTGCATTTTCCCAATGAGTATATTGCAAGACTGATTATACTCTATGACCTGTTCCCCCCTCCTCCTCCTTCCAGCAGGACTCCTTTAAATGGCTCTTCTTTCACTCAGAGTGTCTCCCTGTCTCCTATCCTCAGTGACTCTGTTTTTGCATATCAAAATCCCTCAGAGCTCCTTCCAGTGTTCTAACCAGAGCCATCAGTAGCTGGCTGTTACTGGCCTCAGGGCATTTTTTCCCCTATTTTCTGACTGAATGGTCCATAGTGAGGGCAGAGAAGAGTCTGAAGCAACACTGAAGCAGCTGTAATGAAGAACTACAGCATCTTGTAGAATTTTTCTTTAAGGCCACACATGTTGCTCGCTTAGAGTCTTTCCTGAGAGCAAGCTTTGTTTAACTGGGTAAAGTCCTGACAATTAGCACTCCCTTCTTTCTTCTCTATAAGACTGGATGTTTTCCTGGAGGATACACCTCATTTAGAAAGGTGTAATCAGAAGCTTCCTGACTGACTTAACCCACAAAATGATGCCCACAGGCAACCTTCTGAGCCCAAACAAACCTCTGCAACAGTCAATCCATGCAAAAGCATCCCCTGATGCATGTACAGGACCACCTCCATGCCAGGTTGACAGCAAAAAGCTCTGGAAACCTTTTCTTTTTTTCCTATATGTCAGTTTGATCAATTTAAAATATTCCATCTGTATATAACAGGTTGCTCTGGAATTTTATTACATTGTTTCTGTCAGTGATGCAAACAAGTGTGTGTGAACTCATCGTCACCACATTGTCTCATCTCTCTGCTAAAGAAAGGAGGAAGTTGGGAGCCTTCTGCTCCAGGAACCTACACCCCAAGCCTGCCGCCTCCCATGGACTTGTTAATGCACATACAAATTTTCATTGAAGGCAAGCTAAAATGGACAGCTAGAATGGGGGGCATATAAGGAAGCTGTCTGAGCAGCAAGAGACCTGGTTAGAAAAGCAGAAGCTCAGTTAGTTAGAATTAAATCTAGCCAAGGAGATCAAAGGGAATAGCAAAAATTTCTATAGGTATATTAATGGTAAAAAGAAGACTAGGGAAGGTGTGGGCCCCCTCAGAAAGGAAATGGGAGAACCAGTGACGAGTGATATGGAGAAGGCCAAGGTTCTCAATTACTTCTTTACCTCAGTCTGCACTGGCAAGGGCTCCAGCCACACTCCCAGAGTCACAGGAGATAATGGCAGGGGCTGGAAGAAAGAACTGCCCATTGTAAGTGAAGATCAGGTTCATGACCATCTGATGAACCTGAAAGTGTACAAGTCCATGGGACGTGACGGAATACACCCAAGGGTACTGAGGGAACTGTCAGATGAGGTTGCTAAACTTCTCTTTATTATATTCCAAAAGTCATAGCAGTCTGGTGAAGTCCCCACTGACTGGAAAAGGGGAAACATAATCCCCATTTTCAAAAAGGGAAAGAAGGAAGAACCAGGGAACTATAGGCCAGCCAGTGTCACCTCCGTGCCCGGCAAGATCATGGAGCAGGTCTTCCTGGAGGCACTGCTGAAGCAGAAGAATAATGAAAAGGTGATTGGATACAATCAACATGGCTTCACCAAGGGCAAATTGTGCCTGACAAACCTGGTGGCCTTCTATGAGAAGGTCACAACATCAATAGGCAAGGGAAGAGCAACTGACATCGTTTACCTGGATCTGAGCAAAGCCTTTGACACTGTCCCGCACAACATCCTGGTCTCCAAGCTGGTAAAATAGGGGTTCAATGGATGGACAACTTGGTGGATAAAGAACTGGGTTGATGGCCACACCCAAAGAGTGGCTGTCAATGGGTCCATGTCTAAGTGGAGGCTAGTGACAAGTGGAGTCCCTCAAGGATCAGTACTGGGACCGATTTTGTTTAACATCTTGGTCGGCAACACGGACAGTGGCATTGAATGCACCCTCAGCAAGTTTGCCAATGACACCAAGCTGTGTGGTGCACCTGAAACACTGGAGGGAAGGGTTGCCATCCAGAGGAGCCTTGACAAACTGGAGAGGTGGGCCCATGCCAATCTCATGAAGTTCAACAAGACCAAGTGCAAGGTCCTGCATCAGGGTCGGGGCAATCCCAAGCACCGATATAGGCTGGGCAGTGACTGGCTTGAGAGCAGCCCTGAATAAAAGGACTGGGGGTACTGGTGGATGAGAAGCTCAACATGAGCTGTCAGTGTACACCTGCAGCCCAGAAAGCCAATCGTATCCTGGGCTGCATCAAGAGAAGCATGGCCAGCAGGTCAAGGAAGGTGATTCTCCCCCTCTACTCCACTCTCGTGAGACCCCACCTGGAGTACTGCATCCAGTTCTGGAGCCCCTATCACAAGAAAGATATGGGTGTGCTGGAACATGTCCAAAGAAGGACCACGAGGATGATCAGAGGGCTGGAGCACCTCTCCTATGAAGAAGGACCGAGAGAGTTGGGGTTATTCAGTCTGGAGAAGAGAAGGCTCCAAGGAGACCTTATTGTGGCCTTCCAGTATCTTAAGGGGGCCTGCAAGAAAGCTGGTGAGGGACTTTTTAGGATGTTGGGCAGTGGTAGGACGAGAGGGAATGGATCAAAACTAGAGGTGGGTAGATTCAGATTAGACGTTAGGAAGAAGTTCTTCACCGTGAGGGTGATGAGACACCAGAACAGGTTGCCCAGAGTGGTGGTGGAAGCCCCATCTCTGGAAGGTTTTCAGGCCAGGCTGGATGGGGCTCTGAGCAATCTGATCTAGTGGGAGGTGTCCCTGCCCATGGCAGCAGGGTTGGAACTAGATGATCTCTGAGGTCTGTTCCAACCCTGACAATTCTATGATTCAAAGTGAAACAAATACCCACAGGAAAAATGCTGTTGTGCTCCCATTAAGCTGTGGTACTGTCCAGAATAAATAATATCATTCATTACAATGCTTGTATCACCCCAGAAAGCAAAGAGAACCATATGGTAGCTGGTATATGTACATGAAATCAGTGCTATGTGCTTGGCCCAGATGAAACGTGGAAGTGCACCGGTGCAAAGGTAGATGGATAGACGAGACAGACTTAATTTCAATGTGTCTGAGACTTGTCTTAAGACTGTGGTGTTCACTGTACCTGTTCTAATACACTTCCATAGGACTAATAGGCAGTTTGGTGCAACCAGCAACTGAACTGAAGAGACCTATCAATCAATGCAATACAGTTTATTGTGGTATGAATGCTAAGAAAGAAGAAATCTGACTAGCTGGTGAAGATTTGTACTGAGGAGAGATCCACCTTCAGATATCTACCAGATTTTAAATTTCTCTGCCTAAAATGCACCCAACTTTAAATTGGATTCTATTGGTAAAAGCTATTACATACACTTGCCTAACTGTCCTTTGTCTAATTCTACTGCATTTTGTGTGTGTGTGCTCTGTTTCCATGGAAATGGGTGTGAGGAGGTCAGACATATGGTATAGGTAATTGTTTTAAAGGCTTTGCTGTTCCCTTATCTTGTTTTTTTCTTATAATGGAATGAAAGTCAGACACTCACTTTTTGTTATGTTTGGTGCTATTTAATTTGAATCTGTAATCTCAGTAAGACAGGAGAGGCCATTTTACCTCCTTCTACACCTAGGAAGAAGATTGTTCTTGTGGGAAAGTGATGTGGTGGGCAGCCCTGGAGTTTATTCCTGAACACATTAGCATGGCCCTGTCATGTCACATGCTGGGCCTAAAAGGCCCAAACTGAAACAAGCACTCTATGTACTTGGGAAGGGAGCTTCATGTCTGAAAAGTCTATTTGTCCATTACGAAATGGCAGTACTGGTTAGCTTGGAGATGTTTTGAGACTAGCTACACTCACGTTTGGGAAGCACTTTGAGACCCACTACTGGAAATGGCTCTAGATAGAAAGCACTTGCCTTGTTGCTACTACTAAGCAGAAGTAAGATAAAGGTAATAGACTGCTGTCTTTTGATGTTTCTCTCCTCCTTTATTGTCATGCTGCTAGCTTCCATTTCCATGGAAACAGGGCTACAGAGGCAGCTTGTAGCAATGTGCAAGATACAGTTCAGAATAACACATAGATTTTAGCTGCTGGATACCACCTGATAGCTGTAAAAATTAAGGCACAACACAGGAGGAATGGCAAGAGGCAAAGGGATGGACAAAGAGAAGGAGACCTAGAGATTTCAAAGCTGATGGTCACTCCTTCTTCCTAGTAAAATTTATGGACATTTTGTATTTTTCCTCTGTCTTACTACCTTAATTTTCCAGGCCTGTGCTTGGACTTGGCTTCCTTTCTGTTATTTCTGTTATAATTAGGTAATATTTTGTTGTCATGGTGCATGAAGGCCCCAGAAAACCTGAGGCACTCTTGTGCTAGAACTATGCAAACCTGGACCAAGAGACATTTCCACAGTGGGAAGGCAAAAAACCTCTTTTGCCTGTATTACTGCATTTCTCCTCCCAACACTCTTCAAAGCAAGCACTGGCTCTGCTAAACACAACACGAAATAGTCATCTTTCCCTCTTCCCAATCTATGCTACACCCTCACCTGTCTGCTCAAGCCACCTGTAGTCCTTCAGACAGAAGTTTATCCTGTGAAATGATTTTTTCTCAGAAGCTCCTAATAAAACCATTCCTTCTCTTAAAAGTGGTGAGGCACGGTAATAACAGGGCAATTCCCTGATCTCCAACTCACAGTTAGGGTATTTCACCTTTGAATTGCTTAGCCTGATAACACTCATACTGCTCCACCTTTACACTGAATTCTGTCATCTGTCACCCTGTCTGCTATCAAAGATGTTGCCTGGGTTTTCTTCTTTGCTATCACTTGCCCTGGTTAAAGGCCACAAATCTCTTAAGGGCACTACTATTTCTGAATAGAAATTCTTGATGGAATGATTACACTTCAATTACTTAATTTTAAATAAGGTATTTTGTCTAAAATACATGATATTTACTGAAGTATTTTATTGTTCAAAAGGCAACAGGTGCATCACCTTATTGGCAGATATTGATTATTGAGGAAGGTGTTTGGCACTGCTTATGCTTGGTCACTGAGATACATGACCTTTAACTCTCCTGTCTTGCAGGAAGCAAAGTGCTGTTCCAGAGAGAGAGGACACAGGATGAAGAGCTCAACGGCAAGTCTCCTAAAGACAGACTAAGCTAATCTTTCCTATGATGTGAGAAAGGACTACCTTTATGTCAAGTAGAAGGGAGGAATTGTGGTTTGGTGCCTTTAGTGCATGTGCTAAGGGCTTGATCAGGCCTAAGAGAGATGAGCTATGAATTGTTGCATTACCGTAGCTGACTAGAGCCTCTACGACAAAAGCACAAGAACAGTGGGATGAGGGCATTGCTGTGAAAGTCACTCTTTAGCAAAAGGTCTATTAAAGCCTGTGTTTATAAGGAGAAACATAAACACATTAACTATGATCAGTATGCTTGTTCAGCTTTTCTGTGTGGATCCTCCCAAGCCTAAGATCCAAATCTCATTTATAATGTATGTGTGTGCCCCAGCCCTTTATTTTTCATTGAACTCTCAGAGTCTATGTATTATTCTTTTCAGTCTAAGAAAGGGAAGACTGAAGCTCTGTGAGTATCCAGTCAAACTCAAAAGCTTGCTGTTCTGTAACTACTTGATCAAGTATGTATCCAACCTTCCTCCGGGTGCTCAAGGACTGGTCTTCATAATATGGGGCAGGCAGCATAAAATCTCCGAACAGCAGAGGAGCTAAGAACATCACACATGAATGCATCACACTAAGAATTAATTTGGTTTATTGAAAAACAATTCTAGTGTGTTAGATTTTTCCTTTTTTTCTTGTTGTTATTTATTTAGTGCAACAGAGCTCCTTTAATCACTTGCTGTTCTTCTTTATATACCTTCTAATAAGAAGAGAAGCAAAGAGACATTTAGGGCGTTTTATACTACAGGGAGAATGAATGAAGGGGTGTAAATTCATTTTATGACATAGGACTATTCCCTTTGTACTTTAAAACTCAACAGAGTAAAAAAGTCTTTTCTGTGTGTTAACCTCTTCTTCCATCTTCAGCCAATGGCAAACTCCTTCATTGCTTCACAGATGAAGTGTGCCTTATGGAAATGTTACCCTTTCCTTGGAACACCTCAAAGCTGATAAAGAATTATAGCTAAATACCAACAAGGACTGCTATCACTGGAGTGCAAGTTGTCTCCAAATAATTCCTGCAAAAAAAAAATCAGATTTAAACATGAAAAAAAGGGAAAATAAAGCAAAAGACATGGAAAAGATTATCAGATTCAGACATCTTCAAATGTTCCCCAATCATCCATCATGGATGTGTCTAAGGCAGAGAGATGTCATGTCTCACTCCTGCCTTGCAGCAGCTAAATTCCTTCCCACACTCCAGACTGTCCCAACTTCTTCTACTTCCACTTGTCAGCCCTCAGTGCTCCCCAGTCTCTCTAGAAATCAGCGTTGCACAATGTCAGGGACTAGCAGACACGTGTCAGGCATCTCTGGCACTGCAGAAGCCTTTTCAGTGTGTGAGAAACCACTCTGAAAGTACATGAGAGGATACGTTTCCTCTTCTTCCAGATTTCAGCACATTAACAGAGCCAGGCATCAAAGAAGTGCTGAAAGAAATCAGAGTCAGAACATGTAAGTCAAGTTCATTCCAGCCATAGCTAATGAAAAATACCTACAACCGCCATTGCTGACAGAGTTTGTCAACACCACCATGAGGAAGATGGCTCACTGGTTCTCCTAAACCAGAGCTTGGCATCTCCCAGGGACACTTTTTGGACCTGACTGATCCTATAAATTATGCTTGGCTCTAAAGCACTTCTGAGTAATGGGATTATGAAGTAACCAGATAAATATTTTCTTTTAAATCTTTTGACCACCAGGCCAGCCCCTAAGTCATGGTATTGCAATGCGTTTGGTAACATAGGTTAACAGCTATCTATAGTCTTTTGTAAAACATCTGTGCTTGCTTGTGGGATTTTATACTCATCTCAGTTCAGAAATCATCAGGGGATTGAAGAGGAAACCTTTGAAAGAGTTTTTCATCCTGCAACATGAGAATACACTACAGTTCAGCAGGGTGTCTGATTCCTCCAGGCTGTTTTGCCTGAGCTAAAGTCTGAGCATTAGATTCAGCTGAAGAGCTGCAAGTGCTGAGTGCTTGGCTGCTAATGGCAGCCCCAAAATGCATTTAGCACCCCACATCCAGAAGCAGGCAAACAGACACAATCCTATGGCAGCACGTAAGAGACTTATTCCACTGTGCCAACTGTTCTTCACTGTCTCATCACATGGTGGATGTGCCACAGGGTGGTGAAGCACAAGCTTCAGGGAAACATAGATGACTTAATCATTTTGTGTATGCCTAATGTAAATGACTTTGTCTCCCAAAATAACTGCACTCGGAAGAAAGTTTTAGCAAGCAAAAAAGGCTCCTGAATGCAGTGATTACAAGACAAATGGCATTACATTTCACAGATGAGCTCTTTCTTTTGTGCTTCCGTAAAATCTTTCCCCTTATAGTCCCAAGACTAGAAGAACCTACAGGAAATATAAGAGAAAAGAAAACCCTTCCTCCAGAAAAGTTATACTTTCTTGGGATGATTTTCTGCCCTTTATTCCAATGGTACAAGATATGGTATTGCACTTCTTTTAGTAGCTTGGGACCTTGACGAAGTTCCTTTTTCTTACACTGCAGAAATCACCAGGGCTTATGTGTGCACATGTGATTAAAAGACATTATTCAAAACTGAGCCATGCCCAAATGTTTTCCTTCTTAGCATGCTCAAGGAGAAATGAAAGCAAAACACAAAGAGGAGAGCATGTCCCAGAACAGGAAGGGCCCTTACTGTTACTTCACATGCTAGCGGATCCTCAGACTATGACCTCTCATAGCCAAACTAGCCTAAGTGACTCTTCAGGGTGAGTCTATCCTCTGGGCAGCTGTCACGGTCTGGAAATGAACATGGTGGAAGAAGGGGAAGCAGTGATCTTATCATCACCTTCTCATTCCTTGTCTACTTCTCATCTGACTAGCTAAGTGTGCAGAGATGTTTCCACAGCATTTGGGAAGCAGTCAGGCATAGCTATATGCACAGGGCCAGAAAGAGCTGCTTGCAGCTCCCCAAACTGTTACCTGGCTCCATTATCTGCTCCCATTGAGTACAAGGTAACTGTCCTAATTTTATTGTCTTAGGAGTCCAAGGCAGCTGCTATGAGTTTCAAAGACCGGAGTTTCTAAACCCAAAATGTCACTGTTCTCTCTCTCTCTCGGAAATAATAGAGAAGGGGAAGAAAAATAAGAATCAGAAAGAAAGAGGAACCCCAAAGACCAAATTAAAGACAGAGAGTCAGCTTACAAGGCCCTAAGCCATCTTTCTTTGCTGTGAAAATTAGGTATCTATCACCACCCAGATACAAAGAACTTAGCACAGTTCTGGCCAGCTCATCCAAGGAAAATATCAGTGTCCCTGCAGCATTCCCTCTTTCCTCTCTGTCTAGGAGGTGATGCTTTCCTCTGGAAAGTGCTCTTGTTCCCCGGTGCTGTCTTGTATGATGATACCTCTTGAAGACCAGACTGTCTCTGTCACCTTTGTTGCTCCCTTGACCCAGTACTCTCACTCCTAGTGCTTACAGTGCAGCTCATAACAGAATTAGTAAAAATTTGGATCTAGGAAATGATAGGAAGAATTGGCCCAGAAAATAACTAGGAGCCTACTATGAATATCTCACCATCCTGGGTTTGAATCATTTCAGCTTTCTGTCACAGACACACCTCTGGTAATTTTATTTTTTTTGATTGAATGAACTATCTGAAATGTTTCCCATAGTAGATTTCTTAGTTTAAATATTTTAATATTGATTAAACTTCTTTCTACTTGAAGAACTGGATCCCTGCATTATTAAAAACTTTCCTTGCTCTACTCATTTCACTTTACTTCTTTATTTAGGTCATGGATTTGGGATTTTTTTTTTTACTTCCCTCCACTTTCTTTGTTTTAAATCTGACCCAAATTGAGCACTTAAGGAAGACAGATGATACCATATTCTGTACAGTCTTCCTCAAAGTTTATCAAATAACTTGTTTAATCAAATCTTGGTTTTTGGCAGGAGTTAGCATGCTTACTTATGGCAGGTTCTGGAAGCACATATACAGGGAATAAGATTTGACCACAGCATTTATTCGCTAAGACCCGTCACAAAACTGCTTATCTAAAATAGCACATCTATCTACAGAGCCTGTGGGAGAAGTCCTTCGAGTAAGAGAAGGGAGAAAAATGGCATGGTTTCAGAAAGGTACAGAGGATCACAGTGCTAATGCCAGCACCAAGAAGAGCATAGGCTGGAACAACCATTTCACAATGATGGTTCACATTTTGTAGCCTCTTAAAATGATTACAAACACCATGAACAATGGCCTTACAATCTTCCCTGTGGTGCAGCAATTGTGACTTTTCAATTACTATTGAAAAGCTGCCTATTTTCTTCATCCCAAGGAACTGCCATCTGATGGTTCAAGCCAAGGAGATGAATTAGATGTTCTAGCTGTCTGTTTCTGACTTTGTATGATTAAAGGGGAAATAATTTGATCTCTCTGTGACGCAATTTTCTCGTCCATGGAAACAGGAGAATTTTGCTTCATGTGGAGAGACTCTGTGGATGCAAGTTTTGCAAAGTGCATTGCAGGCAGCTGAACCGGGAACTGCTTTGCATGAATACGAAGATTCATTCTGTAGACCTCTTTGCCAGTAACCAGTCATGTTTTCCAAGTCCTCAAGTCTATCACCCCAAACCTTTGGTGTCTGTAAATGCTTTCCATAGGCTTACAAGCATGGGGCATGCTTTTGGAGCTATTAGAGACAAACTCGACTTCAATTTCGTGCCCAGGATTTATCTTTTTGGGTCTCTTGCTGGCTCTTTTGATTTGGGGACTTTGTCTTAGGAAAGGGTAAAATGTTCAGTTCTTTTGGGTTATGCATGCTGTAACCCAGAAGGACATGCTGACCTCCAAACCCCACCTTTTGGCAGCAATACTGTAAATATGTGGCTACAGTGTTAAAAGCTGGGGCTGGGTGCTATGAGGTTATTTTTGTCACAGGCAATTATACATGCAGTTGTGCATGGTCATGAAGACAAATCAGAGTTCACATTTTGTGGCAAAGGAGAAAGCTTCTGGTACTCAATTTGAAAAGAACCAGTCACCTGCAGGGGCAATGCTGGCAGTTGCTGTTGTGGGGGTTTATAGGAAGCTGGATAGGAAAGAAGGGCATCTGTCTTTGACATACAAAAAGAAGGCAGTTATTTTGGTGTAAAATAAACACAGGGGAGATTAGCATCATTTACTGTTTGTGTGCTGAGGGCCTCCCTCAACATCCTCTCTTGGTTAAAAAGAATAGCTTCTCAAACAGAGTAGGGCTTATCAAGTCCTGCAAATAATCACTCTAAGGCCTTCTCCATGGGAAGATACACATCCAGGGAGAGATGCACCAGACAGTCCTTCTTGCTGCCGTGTGTGTTTCTGGCTCATATATAGCAGCAAATAGGGGATCCTTGGCATTGTTTTTTCAACTGTATTCCCCCATCAGCACTTCAGCTTGCATCTAGCCCTAGTGTCCCATGTCTTCTAACTGCTGACCAGCAATTGGCAATTTTAACCTTTATTGCTAGGACCTCCTGAACCTGAAACAGCAATCTTGAAGAGGAAAGCAGCCACAAATGTGCAGATCAGTTTTCACGCAGAAAGGAAATCAGTAACTGCTCTTGCATAAAAACAAAGCAAGCTATAAATCATACCTACAAGCTGAAAGAGGGAAATTACAAAACAAGAAATACCCCCTGAAACAAACAAATCAGAACCTTGTGATCACCTGGAAGTACAGCCAACTCAAAGCACACCTCACACCACCTTTACACCATCACCAACTCCATGTGCTGCAAGGGCAGGAAGAAGTTAATTACCTTTAGTTGGCTTACCCAGCTGACTGGAAGTCTTAAAGGGTCACTGCTGGTTTTCTACAGGTTATTCTGGCTACTGTAAAGCAGATAACACGTATTACATACTCTTTAGTATAGAGACTATATAGTTATATATCTTACAGCTGTATTTAACATGCATGCATATAACAAACCTATATAGCAACGTATCATATAGCTTCATATGGATACATCTGAAATGTCAAATCTTTGTGAAGAGAGAGTGCTCAGTGTATCAAGGCACTGAATTATCAGGAAACATTTCTCACACACTTCTGTAGAGGAAAACCCACCCAGTTCCATACAGCCCTGGCAGTACTTTATCAGACTTCTCCCCTTCCTTTGTCATTCTTTCTCTCTTTCTTTTTCTCATGACCTTGTCTGACTATAGTACTTTACTGACACTGGCTAACCCCCTAGCTCCCTTGCGCCCACTCTTCACTTCCACCAAACCACAGTTAGTGCTGTTCTCTGCTTGTAAGGACATCACAGTCTAACCCTTTGTGCTTATACTTCAGTTTGAGCTTTTATTTATTTGAATAAAAGAGATATTTTATTTTCCAGTTTGTTGACTAGTCATGTACAGTTCTTTGCTTTGGATAAAAAGAAGTTTAATGAAAGCTGCACTGCCTCCTCCCACACAGAGAGTGAGGGAGTCTGTAGTTGCACATGACACTATATGCTTCTGCTCTCCCATAGTGACCACAGAGGTAAATATAAGCAGATACTGATATTTTTAACAATGCAGCCTGTCCATACTAAATGTTCCTCAAGCAAACCTGTCTCCAATCCACGGGCTTTTCCTTCTCAACAGCCTTTCTGGAGAGGCAGTGTTGGGCTTTGTGTGAAAGTGAAAAGCAGCTAAAATGGGTTTTCTCTTTACCACTACGTTCATGGGAATTTTTCTTCCACAGATGGGTCATTATATAATGGCTTTACTGCAAAGTAATGTATGATTACTATTCTTGAGACACTAAAAAAAAAATCAGATAATACTGCTTAGTTCTAAGCAGTTATCAGGCTTTGCTTCAATATGTTGGAAATCCTTTGCATAGCAGAAGCCTAGGACACATGTAAATATAATTTGGGTTGTATCTGACATCAAAAATGGTGAAAGAAATCTGCTCAAGAGAGTAGTGAGTCACAGGATTTACAAGTAAAGCTGTATACAATTTCTTAGGCGGAAATTATTTTCCCACTCTCTTAAATGAGCACAGAAAGATCCCAGAGAGAAGATCCACCTAGGCAAAGCAATAGAAAGGCTTCTTAGAAGTCTAAAAGTGAAGAACGCTCAGGACAGAGTTAGTTTTTGTAGGGCCATGACAGGAGGGACACTGGAGGACATCAGTACCTCTGGGAAAAGCCTCAGCAGAGGTACCATGTTAGGGATGGACGGGCAGTGGAGCAAGGCAGCCTAGCAGCAGTGGGATCCACTCCGAGGTTCTGCTGCCTCCTGCACCAGGACTGAGCCCGTTCTGTTAGGATTCACACCCAAAACTGGAGCAGGGGCTCACGTACTTAAAACAGCCTGTTACCAATAGTACAGCAAACACTGTGCCTCAATGTTGTGGTGCACACATAAAGGATGTGGAGAGAGGTGAGGCTTTTGTGCTACAAACTCTTCATTGCATGACTCTAAAATTTAGATCCTCAGGTAAGAACTGTGGTTTCTGAGAGCTGGTGGAGAGCTTGTCCTGGCCGCAGCTGAAACACAATCAGAAAATGGTGTATTTATCTGCGTTCAAATCCAAAGCTAACATAATCTCCAGTGTTGCATTTTTAAGAGGAGCTGTATTCGACCCTGCACTTTGCTATTGTCCCTTCCTTGGTTAATGTCAGAGTGTGCTTCATGCTGTACAACTGGAAGAATAAATATAATCCCTGCACTGATGATCTTACATCCACAGGACTGCGTTGCTGTACTGTAAGGACCTCTACAAAAATTTTGCTGCCACAGACTGCATGTAAGAAGAACTGAGTTACTCGGGAGCTTCTGTATGAAGGCTGCAATAAGACCACAAGGCAGTACCAGTTATTACCTTGAGTTCTCACTTTTTGTGAGTCTGAAAAGCTCACTGTTTGAGCTGAAAATGTTCATCTCTGCTTTCTGGCCAGATACAAATTATTTTCATGAGCTTTATCCTTTTGATTGTTATTGAGTTATGGCAGAGTATAAAAAAGTACATCTTTTTTTGTGTTGTGAAATAAATTCTTGCAATGCTGTTTGGGTTTTCTTATTTGTTTTGTGGTTTTTTTCCATGTGTGGATTGTTTTTTGTTGTTGTTGTTTTTAAGCTAAACCAAAGCAAAAAAGAGCTGAGCTCTAAGAAATATAATCTGGCAAGGCCCCAGTTTAGCTGAGGATTGATCCTTCTGCCAGTCCTTGCTCAGAAAAATAATATAGAATGGGCAACAAGTTGAGTATATGGTCACTTCCCCTTCAGGTCAGTGCTAAAGTTACAGTTAAGTACATGATGAAGTGTTGTGTGGGATGGGGATGGTTTACTGAGTTATAACCCAGCTATATATCTTGACTGGAAAATATAATGTCTAAGCAGGAGCTAAGGAAAAGCATTTCAAAACTAGGTTCTCAAGACACAGAAGAGATAGTCTAAATCTACATTGGCACACTTAAACACAGAAAGTCAGAGCCCCAGTATCCAGGATGCTGAGAACAAGACTTGCCCCAAGTTCTTGCTGCAGCTCATCAAGTCTTGGAGCTGCAGAATCTAGGAGGGGAAGAGGTAACATGGCTCTGTTGTGCAGGGGATGCCTGCTCAGCACTGCCCACAAAACATTCCCAGAATCTAGGCAGGCCAGGATGGACAAAGTATATTATTAGAAGCTTTTCCCTCATCAGTTCCTCCAGTCTTGCTCACCGCATGCTGCTGACTGGGCTTCATGACAGACCAGGGATCCACTGAGCTGCTCTGCAAGAATATTTTTACCCCAGAACCCTGCATCTGCCCTGCAACTGGTTTAACTGTGTCAGCTCTGCACTACTGAGAAATCACAAAACAATCTATATTACCAAAATGGAAATTCAACATTCACTATGGAAATCTAACACTTCTGTTACTATTATGTCCCTTATGTCCATTTCATTTTTAATACTTAGTAGCAATAAATTACATTGTCTCTTTCTTATTTACATTTTTAAAATAAATCACATTGATATACTGTCAAGAAATGCTAAAATGTCTAGCTTTCTGTTGTTTTGTTTTGTTTTTTTTAATGGAAGAAGACTCTCAAAGGCTTATACATGCTCTACTGGCAGAGTCTGCTTTCCCAGGCAAGCAATCTGTTTCAAGCTTGCTTCACTCCTGTATAGGGATTTGGAAATATTTTTGTCCATCTAATGTGAATTTCCAAATCATAGTGCTTTCTCTCAGTCTACTTCCAGAATGATGTGCTTCATTCAGAAACCACAAGTTGTGCTTAACAAACTAAACATTGGACCTGATGTGAACTCCTTAACTAGGATGACCTAAGCAGAGACAGCATCAGGTTGCCTCCTGAGCCAGCAGCAAGAGGGTCACATTGTGAAGTCTGCAGAGCCCAAAAGAAACATGAGCAAAGCTTTCCTGTAAAACGGAGACACATTAACTCCAGTTCCAGGGTACAGATCAGCCATATGAATGGAAACCTCTGATTAGGGATTGCGAAAAAAGAGGTTAATGTTTAGCTGGCTTATCTGCTGACAAAACATTGCCAAAGATCTTCCTTTGGTTCTGATTTCTAAGTGGTACTTTCACGGTCGGCGCGCAGACGTCCGACCCACCTTCTAAACAGCACAAGTTGGGTATCATGGAGCAATTTCAGCTAGGTCTTTCTGAGCTGAGCAAGAGCCTAACAGATGCACTGCCAAGTATAGTTTGTTCAGCTTTAACTTGTCTATTTTTCAATTCTGCCCACATCTTCAGTGTTCAATAATGCATATGAGGTATCTGTTCTTTCAACATCGGAATGAAACGGGTAGGTAGAAATAGTTTAAAATGTTTTAAGTTGCTGAAATCTTGTGTGTGTGAGGTTTAAAAATGGTGAGTAAATAGTCCTGAGCAAATAAATTAAAACTCTGCTGCAGACTGAGTTGGGAGATGAAAGCATGTACTGCTATGGTTAGCCCAGCAGTCTTGCATGCAAACACTGGAGTTCCCTTTTGTGTTTGAAGTGGTAACAGTGCATCACTGCCAAGGGACGTGCAGCACCCTAACATTGAATTGTGGTACTTCTTCATCCACCTTGAAGGCAAAAGAGGAGCTGGCAGAGGCTGGAGCAATGCTGAAGGAGTGCAATGCTGTCTCCCTCCCACTCCACAGCTCAGGTGACACATTAAGTTGTATATAAAATAGATGTAGTGCTTAGGGATACGGTTTAGTTGAGGACTTGCAAATGTTAGGTTAGTGGTTGGACTTGACATTAAAGGTCTTTTCCAATCTAGGAAATTCTGTAATTCTGTGATATCTACAGTACATGCATTGTGTGTCCCTGCTGGGAGCTGCCACAGCTGCAGATCTGGCAAAGGGACCCTATTGCCATGACCTTTTTACAGCATCTGCCAGGGATTTCTTCACATCAAGGGCTGATATGGGCCAGAGCCAGGGATGCAAGTCTTTGTCATGTTGTCTGCTAAGCCACAGAACATAGCCAAGGCATCAAAAACACTGCACAAAGCCATTTTGTGTCTATCAGGTTTTTAGTGAGTCTTCTACTACTGGTTTGGTTTTTCTTTTTTTTCTGCCATCCTTTTGCCTGTCTTATGTTCTTATGTTGCAGTTTCAATATTCTTGCAGGAATGGAGCTAGCTTAAAAACTTATCTATACTGATTTCCAAAAAAATCACCTCTTGCTTCTGGAACCACTGACTGGGCCTGTCATGCAGGGCTAAACAAGAAAGCAGGTTCCTTCTGCTGATTTGCATGCATGGTAAATAAATAAATGTCATTTATCTGAAGTAGAAGATGGTTTACTCCATCTATATGCATCTACCCAAGATTTTATCAGTCTGAGATTTCACAGAACAATTGTCAAGGAATCAAGTCCTTTTTTAAACTGCTTTTTCTGGTATCACTGACAAAAATTTTCTAGGGCAGAAGCCATTGCTGGTAGCTGTGCACTCAGGGGGCCAGAAGACATTTCAGGACCATGGTTACTTTCTCCAGCATAATTTTTGAGCAGGGTTCACAGTGACAAGGTGCCTGGACAAGGGAGCTCAGCACATCCCTGAGTACCAGCCCTGATCAGTTGCTCCCATCTCTGCATCCATAAGTATGGATATAAGCGACTTCTGGTTCTCCCCTATTTGCTGACTGATTTTTGTGTACTTGGGTGACAGCTGGAAGAACCACAAGGCAAATTGTGGAGGTAATGGCCGTTTTTATGGTTGTTTGTGGGTGAAAGAGGCATGGCTGGTTTTGCAGTTGCATGGGCAAACTGACAACATTAGACTGCTCATGTGCTGAGAGTGACTACTCTGACAGTTTAGCCAGTGCCCTCCTACTGCTTCCCTGTGCTCTTGCAGCTGCCCAAGTCCTCCCCTTTCTGCTACGCTTCAGTCTCCCAAAGAGGGAGCTGTCTTTCCTTTGTGGTTGCTCCTTGCTTGTCACGGTGGTTCCTGGTATGCAACAAAGGCTTCTGCGATAATAATATTAACCAACTACTACTGCTGCCCTTGCTGGGGCAGAGTAGGTGACACCTAGGGGCCCTGAGTGGACTGAATGGCCCAGCCTGCTGTGATCTGTCATTAGAAGAGACATAATGAGAGGAAAGAAATAAGGTGTAGCAATGGGGAGTTAATATGCTGATCTGGCCCAAAAACAGTAGCATTGTGAGCCTTGACCAGAGTTTGTAGATGTCACAGCAATACAAAAACACAGTAGTTGTAATGGTGCACAAAGGCATTCTTCAAGAGGAACACAACTTATTCCCTGTCTCTGTGGAAAAAGGGGTGCCTTACAATGTGCTTCAGATGCAAATGACATTAATCACAATGAGAAGAGTGGCAATATGTTAAAAGAATTCCATTTGGTCGCAGCCAAATTGTGCACACCAGCACCTAGTTGGTATGAGATTCCTTACTGATGTTAGATATTTGCATGCATGGCAGGTGTATATACATTTTAGCATTAAAAGTATGAGCAAAGAGAGAGTATGCCAAGAGCTTTTAAGCCAAACACATTTTTAAAATAAAATTCGTCTGTCTTTTTGTATGGGACACATTATTTTCCTTTTCTAGGTTAGGTATGAGCTCACCAAAACCATCACTATACTCACTACTTTGGTGGTGGAAGTAAAAGAAGAAGTAAAGTTTTTGCCCCTTTTTCTTATGTAGAGACTAAGCATTAAGAAGTTAAATGTAGTTGATTCAAACTTAAGCAAATCGACTGGAAAAATAATCAAAGAAAGTCAATAAAGGAGATAAATACAGAAGAAAGGCATACCAGATCCCAGAAAAATCCAAAAAGCCCTCTAAAAAGCAGTTTACAGAAGTACAGATCTCTACATAACATAGCCATAATCTGAAGAAAATTGATATGATTTTTTCTTCACCAATGCCATTTGATTAAAACTGTGCATGTAAGTGTCTATAGGTGATGTGATTTACTGTGTCCTAGGGAAATATTGGGCACAAACAACTGCATTTGAAGCTTGATCTATGCTTGAGTCTCCAAATAACTAGGTTTGACTTTAAAAGTTCTGTGCTCGTTTGGACTCACTAGAGTAACCAACATTGGAATATGAGGCCTGTTCCTGCCAGCACCAGTTGTGCTGCGCAAAAACTCAGCTCCTCCTTCTCTCTTATAAGTGTAGGTCCTGGTGCTTCACTGCATTTAACCTGGGAGCCAGCCATCAAAATGGATTTTTACCCAAACTTAATGTCTATGACAACAGATCCAGTGGAAGGACTTCATGCCTTGAAATTTTTGGAAAAGCCTTTTTACGTTTGAAACATCTAATTTGAGTTAATTTTAAATTTAAAATATTAACCTTTTGCTGTATCACACTGGGTAGGTACTATAGCAGCAGTTATAAGGAGAGTGCTGAAGACCTCTATGCCAGCTTGGCCCCACTGTTTATACAAAGGCAGTGAGAAGGCACAGCCAGAGGCGTAGGCATTTAGTGCCAAGAAGATGCCTTCTGGAAAGCAGTGGGAAAGGGAAAGCAGATCAGAGAAGTCATATGACTTCTTCCCAAAGACAGAAACAGGAGAAAGATGAAAAATACATTTGAAATTGAAAGGCACTTTGAAAAAAATGGTCCAGAAGGAAGGAGGTAAAAGATTATTTGGCTTGGCTTTCAGTATTTCAACTTATTGCCTTGATATGAGATACAGAAAAATTGTGAAAGCTTAAAAATTCCCACAGACTGAGAAAAAAATTTCTGCCCCTGTCTAATTATTAACATCTCTGCTTCAGAAACTCAGATTAATATCACTTGTCTACAACGGCAGCTGGTTCTGGCTTTTTTAACTCTTAATGTCAGGCCTTTCTTCCTTCTGCTCTAAACCTTATCCCCAAACCTTTCCTAGGGGAAGAGGCACAAATGGTGGCAGATGGGAAGGCATGGAGAAGAGTGTGCCCCGCCAGCTGCTATGCTCAGCCTAGACCCACTCTGGCTATCACTAGAGGTATTAGAGCTTCCTACAGGCAGACTTAGGAAGGAGCTTCATATGTCTGTGGATGGTGAGCAGTGGTCAGTGCAAACAGATGCTTCCAGATCAGCTAGTGTTCAGGACTTCTCAGAAAAACACAGTGTGAGGCTCATATCCAAGAGTACTGAAGAAATTATTGAGAAAGCTATTAAAGTCATTTAATTATACATCCTGTTGAATGTAACTTTCGTTCAGGATCTAAATCAGAAGTGATGCTGCTGGTATAATGACCTGATGAAATGAAAAACCTGGAGTGTTTTATTTTTCTTGTCTTCAACAAGGATTGTTCTATAAATTAATGTAGCTACAGATGATGAGCCTTGTGCCACTTCAAGGATTTTCTTTTTACTGAAAAGGCTGGTTTATAACTCTCCATATAGAGGAATCAAGCACAAGCCTAAGACAGCTGGCTGTGCTACAAGCATAAAACAAGAGCATGACAGAGCACTAACTGCTGAAGGTTACAGAGGCTCAAGGGGACATGGGACAACTACCCAGAAGAGACAAACAAGCAGAGGGACATCTAAGTCAGGATATGCCCTGAGCTGAAGGAGTCAAGGATGAGAAAGTGCTTGAGTGAATATCATATGGCCTGACACTCCCCTATGGACACTGCTCCAGCTGATTTTCTGCAGCCTATCCTTCTCAAAAACAACTGTTTCCTCTTCTCATTCCCCCCAAAAAAGGAACAGAAGCAAGGAAGATTAAGGGAAAGAAATTAGAAAAGCTAAGTGCTCTCAGCACAAAATATGTTTCTGGTTAAAGAGGTTCTCCTGCAACATGGAAGACCCAGCCAGAAATCTTTCCTCACTGCTGAGTAAAGACTTTGAACCCTAAATTCACCACAGTCAAGACTGGGAGCCCCATCTTTGGATTACTAATCCCTTCTTTTACATGTGTGTTTTTCAGCTATGGTTTTTACAGTGAACATCAAATGCCTTCAGTAAATTTTGCAACAGAAGTGGCAAATTGTGGTACTCACAGTCTTTCTGGTGGACATCAACTTTTCCAGCCCTCTTGCACTAGTGGTGATCTGAGAAAACTGACCTACCAGACACAGGTAACTTGAATGAAGCTCTGCATAACCTCGATTTCCCCTATGAAATCACAACATGAGATTGTGGGCCCAGGCATCCTCCTTGCCTTGTCCAGCAAAATTGCTGTGATTACAGTGTCCATGTCTTTCGTCCCTAGAAGTCTGAACAGCAGTTTTTATTAGAAGCACACTGGATGATAGCAATGAAAAATTCCACCCCTGCAATGCCACCAGGTCTGTTAGGAAAGTGGTTTCTTTTAATTGCCCTTGAATTTTCCACAAATATCAGAAGTGACCACAGGGCCTATGGTCAGCTGGTGACAATATCTCCACTTTCCCAGCTTTTATTCTAGATTGGTTCAAATGTGTCCTGGAGAAAACTTTTGCTGCTATATGACTGATTTTACATATGATGTTGTTATGGTTCGTTCATCCCATCTCACCAGTCTTCAAAGGCAGATCATGCCACGTTCTGAGTGTTCACCCTTCCGAAAATGACTGGCATGAAAACTTGCAATTTGTTGTTTTATACAGCTTGTTCTCAGACACTTTCTAACCTCTGTCTTGAAATTGCCTCATAACTACTTTGATTGATGTTTTTTGTGTCATTCAATTGCCTGTATTTCTTTCAAGTTGATGATGTCATATTTTTGGTTAACTGCCATGCTTCGTGTTACAATGTCCCTTTGGAAAAGAAGCCAGATAGGTACATCCCAGTCTCCTGAAGCATATATTTAAATGCCAGCTCTGCAATATCAGTAGCATGTGATGAAAGCTTCCAGAAGCTGATAGTAATTACTTTCTGAAAAGCTATCAAGTAATTCGCAGTTACCTTCTCTTTGAAGGTTTCCCACGCTTGACACAGGATGTATTTCCTATGTACTTTTCACACATACACAATCCTGCAAGCCCCTGCTTCAGTGTGGGCTTCAACACAGGAGTTACCTACTGCCACTTCTGCAACCTCTGTCACATCTTTCTGCAGAAATCCCAGTATTTTGGAATGGGTAGGCAGTCTCTGAGGCATGGGATAGCTATGCCATGTTGAGGTAATCTTATACCACGTTTGTCTAGCAGTAATCATGAAAGTTTACTTACACTTAAAAGTGGTAGGGGGAAAAAAGGTGTAGCTAGTTTAGCAATGCTAATAGTCTGTAAACCGACCGGATCCCTTCAGTGTGGGTAAGTGTTTTATCACTTCTGCCTTCCCAAGGCCAGGTCATGGACCTTGCATTGTCAGTGGATTCCTGCATGTAACACCACTTCCAACTGCAGGCCTGCATCCCTAGAAGGTCCTAGAAAACAGTGGGGATTTCTGCCATGATTTGTAGCAGCCTTCCATAAGCTTTCATTGTATCTCTGCCACCAGAACATCATCCGCTATGATATAACTTCCTAAGAATCTTGTTTGTACATCTTTTTGGTAACACTGGAAGTCTTGCCCTTGGTTTTTACCCCAAATGTAATTCTTTGCCATTTCTATCAACCTGATGACATCCCAAATATGGTGAAGTAGCTTCGATGACATTTATTAATATTCATTGTTGGCACTGGTTGCCAACATGTTTTGCTGATGTCAAGTCTGTTTATATTTCTCCTTTTGCAGGCCTTTGATGTTGAGCTCTTTTTAGTGCTTTGTTTGAAGCACTAAGGGTCTCTGGCAAATAGCTTGCCTGGTTTCTAAGCAAGTACCATACTACTCATCCAACTCTTGGCTTCTGCAACAATACAATCTCCTTTTCCATTCTCTCTGCAGCTCCCATTGTTAGTTGTTTTGCTCTTGGAATGGAACTGATTTTCTGGGAGTCAGCTCCTATAATAGCCAAATTGTTTTATCTGTTATCACATGTAACAAGTCTGGAAGACATCCGGGTCATCCAAAAAAACATAACATTATGG
>JAVFHW010070818.1:0-87518 GCA_032159205.1 Eurystomus glaucurus suahelicus
CGCAGCGCGGGAGGCGGCGAAAAGAGAGAGATTGTTTTACTTTTCGAGTTTTTATACTTTGCCGCGCGTTATCAGATTTTCGGCTTCCGGCGGCAGCCAGCGCAGACGTCTATGGGAGTTGTGGTTTCTCTGTTTTAAATAAGACATTTTCTCAATTGTGGGTTGGTTCCCCACACTGTGTTTTCATTGCACTTGCAATAAAGAATAGCTTGTAGATATGGCATACTGCTGCTGTGTTACTTAAAACCTTTATATTCTGCCACTTGTAACTTTTCACACATTTGGGAATGTTTCATATACATATATATATATAATTTTTGTTTATTTTATTTTTTTAATTTATTTTTTTCCCATAGGAACAAGTGACATTTGGCTGCTCCTAAATAACAAGTATTATTCTGTTGAAAGTGATTTATCCATGCTTCCATTAAGGCTTTACAAACAGCTGCGGGAGACAATCGTGAATTAGGCACACAGATAGGGGTTTTCTTGCACGCATGCAGTAGTCTTGTTTCAGGCAACACACACAAACCCTTGTTTCGGCCTAAGTAAATCCTCTTGGAAATTGCATGTTTCATGTCATCCTCTGATTACTCTCACATCTTGAAATTGTGCTGTTTGTTGCCCCCTCCATGCCTATGCTACTCAGAAATCCCACTGTCTAAACCCACCTATAATGCCAGTAACTACGCTGTTGTCCTACACGCCTGCATCTCATGGCTGTGATGGACTAAAAGGAAGTATTTTGATACTTCATAGCTTAATGAAAGTGCCAGTCAAAGTTCATACCAATGCACCTGGAATGATGTTAGATGGAGCATCAGGTAAGGCTTTACAGGTAAAGCCAGACAATCCCTGCAGAGGTGGCTAAGATGATTAGAGATATCATTGATCCAAACTCAGTTGTTAATGTTAGTTACATCCCTCCTGCAGTTTGTACTTCTGCCTTCAAGGAAGGCCTGGAGCACCACGTAAGTGCTGCAATTTTGAGTCAAGGAAGTCAGATATTTCATTTTAGATAGTATTTAGTAGTTGTTTAGGCTATATAGGCTGACTTTGCTCTTATGTAGATAAGAACTCTCATCAGTTTGACCCCCAGCAGCAAGAGCAACAAGGACAATATTTTGTGCTGTGAAGTGGCAGGATGTCAAATCACAGCTGTTTCTGTAACAATTGTGCACATAAAATAAAATTAGGAATTTTTTGTCTTTCTCTAAAAATTTCACTGCTGTTGTTTCCAGCATTTTTCACCTTTCTTTAAGGTTTGTTGTCTATGGAGTAATGAAAAAGTAAGCATACATGCATGTAGTGTTTGTGTACTCACAGGATCTGTACATTTTTCTGCACATACAAACTCATTAACACTGAGTTTAAGTCTCTTAAAATCTACAAAGCTGTCTCTGCACTGATCACAGGGCCTTAATCTTTCTGATAATATTATTATTCATTGTATGCCTGAAGCAGACCATGTTGTCCGTAGTGAATAACATATACTTACTGATAAATCACCACAGTAATGGAATTTATAATGTAGCTGGAGTTATATGTCACACTGCTTTATTACACGTTTGCAATGGGACCTTGAACATACCTCTGTTTATATGGTAGAAAGTCATACTTACTGTTTGTGTTCATGGCTGAAGCACTCAGCATCTCTATGTAATGGTCCACTGGACAGCAAAGCTGAATTATTCTCAAAGTACTCCATAAAACAGAAATATCCCTCAGGCACCATTGCATTTTATAAGGAACATTTTTACTTTGTTATTGGCAGTGAGTTATGTAACTCTTGAATAAATGGTGACAGGGGGTTTATTTTTTTTTTTTTTTCTATTTTTTTTTTTTTCTGTCACATAGACCTTTCTAACTTTACATTATTTCTGCTTCTGGATGGGAAGACTTGCTAAGATTTGCACTGTCTATGATGAACAGATTGTTTTCCTTATTAATCATTGGGTGCTCGGAATATGCACTAAAGTTCTTTTAGTTTTGGCTACATTTTAGAGTTGAGTGTGCCTGCGATGGAGGAAAAAGAGGAATGAATTAGCTGAAGTTTTTTTGATGGTCTGCCAATCAAACGCCTGTTGGAGATTGTTATCTGTAGGTGTACACCTGTGAGGAATATAAGCCTTCACATTATTCCACCATGCAACTAAAACGGTCATGATCCAAAGAGCAGCCTCACAACCTTCTTGCAACATAGCAATGTATATGCTGTTTGTTAGGCTAGCAAAAATCACATATTCAGGACCAAAAGGATTTGGCTGTATTACATTTTAGTTAATCATGACTCCTAAGAAGAATATCTCTCACTTGTTATAGCGTGCCATAAGAATTGCATAAGAGGAGATCTGAAAGTAGAGCAGAGGCTTGATAGTTCCTGCTGTGGAAAAGCACCATGCGGTAGAGCCCTCTGCTGTTCAGCAGTCTAGCAATGCTGGTGGATTTCCAGTGGTAAACTCTGAAGGATGGTCTTTGGTAGCTCAACAGATGTTGCATGGCAAAGAGGAAGGAAGACACTGTGGGACAGTGATGCTCTTAAAGGGCATACTGTGAGACTAATAAAGTTATGTGGTCTTCAATAGCTTAGAAGAAAAAAACACACTAGGAAAAAAGTAAAAAAAAAGGATATGAAAGAAAAACATTTTCTTCTTTAGTGTGTATTAACACATTAAAGAGACAGTAACATTATTACATTGGAAATGGAAGAGTTAAATATGGCAAAATGTTTTACCCCTATCCCCTAACCTGTATATCTTGCAGAGTAGAAGAATTAAGGAGAAAGTTTCCCAGCCAGCTAGTAGTTCAAGGAAGGTGGAAATATATTTGTGTATGTTTATGTTTAATAATTGTGAAAAAGAAGCCTTTTTTAGGCCATTTCAAAGTGAAAAAATCAGTTTCAAAATAGCATTACATGTTACTTTAAAATGCCACATCATTGTCTTGTGGCTTAAAAGAAATTTAACATTTAAAACCAAACTGTTGACTTGAAATTAAAAATAAAACTTACAAACATTATTTTATACTTTTCTCACTTTAGTCGTTTGACTGATCTCATCTCATTAAAAGTCCCCATAAGTAAATACAAATTTAAACAAAAACCAGCTTTGTTCACTGTTGTGAAACGTACTAAGCTTCCTGACCACTCACTATACAGGGTTCATTTGTGTAAACAATAATGCAGTACAGCGTTTTACAGAAAGAAATGCAATAAAGCCTGTTTCAAACTATATTGAGCACTACATTTCATACTTATTGGAGGTCATCAGTGCTGAAAGGAATAAGAAACTAAATCCTGATTTTACAAATTCATATATGTATCACTGGCATATCTAAGTGATTGCAGTAAACAGATGTGTATGCTGGAGACTAACCTGATAGCTTGTTGGGCTATATAAAAAGTAAAATTTTACTGAAGTTTTGCAAATGTAGATTTAGTGTAAGTATTGTCATGCTTAATATTCCTTTGCAAAGCTTTCACCATTCGAGTCTTTAAAAGTTAAAAAATGCTTGGTTAGAAACAATTGCAACGATTTCCACTCTTGCTTCATGTTTCTTTTAACTAGTTTAATGGCATTTTATATGACAGATGTTTCACCTCTTCATCATATAACTGTGCAACAAAATCTATCATTTTTTTTTAATCAGGTCAGAAACTTGTCCTCTCTTAGATTTCAGCTACCGAACACAGTTTCCTTTTGTACCTAGTCGCCAGTACCTTCAAAATCTCTAAACAACACCAACTTTCAGATCTTTCAAAGTGGATTCAGTTTCCCCAAAAGGATACTTTCCCACAGTGTCTTAACTGATTTCATCAAAGTGTCTCTGATGAGTTACTTCTCCTGAATGAATGTCATGGTGGAGAGGACCTCAATGGACAGCTCAGTCGCTTCATTGAATCTATTTTGATTGCCATATGAAATGTCAACTAATTTCAAGACTTTGGCTTGCAATCACTGATCATCCATGTCAGAAAGCCTTAATTTAGCTTTTAATTCAGCTATTTTACTTAAAACTGGACCAGCCATGTTCCTCTCATTACCAGGAAGAAACATCTGCACAAGTACTTCAGTTGCTATCCTTCAATAGTTTCAGAATGAAAACACAGAGGTCCAATTAAATCCTGTCACCACTGTAGCACAAGAGTAACCAGAGTCTGAAGTTCAGGCTACATGTTTCTGAATTCAGTGAGCACTGTTCACATATTTGCAGATACTGCACCTCTCCAAAAGCAACCTTCATAGTACTGGAGTGTTCAGGAAATGTTCTGCTTAAAAGATTCAGATCCTTGATCCACCTAAGAAAACTACTTTGAGGAGAGTACTGCTTGATCTTTATCATGACATGCTACTGTAACTACTATCTAGAGCTCTTTTCCTAGTGGAAGTTGTTCCTTTCCACTTGAATTGTGGTAGTCCCACAAATGAGGCACTAAACGTGCTTTAGTGCTTTGAATCAATATGTCCACATTGTATCTGACAGCCACCATGGTGTTTTGAGGATCAAGGCATAGTTTAAGTACCATTAAGGCCTTGTCTTCCAACAGATAGAAAATCTGTTCTCAGAATTGTTCTCTAGATTCATATGACTCGGAAGTACCTGGTGCACCAGTTCATTAATTGATTCCTATTTGCTAGAACACACAGTTTAAAACCTTTCTATCAGCTGTATTTTAATTTGTAACAGGTGAGGGTGGAGAACACTATGTCTGAAGGTATGTATTGCAAATTACAGTATTTTGCTGTTATAAAAGCATTCTGAATGGTGTAGCAATGAAAACATCCTTAAACCTGAAAGACAGCTGACTATTATGGATATTTCCTTTAGGTTAGTTTTTTGGTCTTTTATTCACAAATAGAGAAAACATTGATGACATTTCTGACAATCATACTCTCACCTAGGATAAATCATCAGAGTGCTATTGTTTCCACTTCAGCTTTGCAGTTTACTCTACTTGAAGAGCTGGGTACACATTTAAAAACAGAAAAAAAACCAACCCCTAAACAAGAAGAAAGAGGTATTAATCTGTCAGTAAAGCAGTTGTAGTATTTTATAAGAACAGCTGGTGTGTTTTTCATTTCATGAAAAAATCGGTGTTCCAAATTTGTCTTATATTCCTCATTACAGCAAATACTAAGTTTTCAATTTTTTTGATGTACAGATCCAACCCCTCTCTAAATAAACAAACAAAACAGTGGGAGAAAGACTTGTAGGCATCATTTTTTAAAAACGAAAGGGGGATGAGAACAAAGTAAAAACAAAAGAAAACCGTACTTTTGCTAAAAGAGATTTCTTCTGAAAAAGATCAGATTCAGATCCAGTTAATTGTCTGCATAATAACACTCAACCCTCTCATTTCAGACACATATTAGGTTCTGAGCTATGATGAAATATGCTGTTGGAAATACGCTGCTTAATCTTCCTTGTTAAAACCTGGACCAAGGACTCTAACCACTGTCTCAAACCTCCAAGATAAAGCCTAAATAATGAAAACAGCTGGGGCCAAAACAAATACTATTTTGAGGGTCAAGAGATTTTCTTACCGGATGTGGTCCTAATTATTATAAGACGAACAAGAAGAAGAAACTGGATCCTAGAAAGAAAGATTTCCTGCTGTGAGGGTAGACACCGTACTGCTGTTCTTTGCTAAAGTGAGAGTAATCCACGACCACAAAATATATTCTATGTCAGTTGGCACTCTTAATAATCAAACAACCCAGAATAATAGCAGCTAAAAAGCCAAGGAGACTACGATACTTGACTACATGCTGTGGGTCATGACATGTGAAGATCAAATACGTATTTAGATAAACTGGGTCCAAATGGCTAACTGTTGAGTTGTCTGGGGACTTTCAGCTGTGATGACCAAGTCACAAAGTGGCTTTGTTACTTCGGCATTGTGAAGTTCCTTATTCATTGTGTCCTCCTGATTTCCATATGAAACACAATTAGTTTTAAGTAAAAGGATATTCCCTCCTTCCCTATCACTGGTTTACACATTCCCTAGCCTCTGACAATCAGTATCTTGTTTGCCACTGGGAATAATAGATATTTCATAGGCCAATTTTGCATTCCAGCTAAACCTTTAAAGACCAATATCTTTAATTATGATAACTCTGGGTTTGAGCAACTGTACTAAGAATCCCTGAAGGTCTACTTTGGCCAATAAATCCTCTCCAGCTTACAATAATGCAGAATTAAGATAACTTGAGAGAATTTGGGGCCCACGGTGGCTAGCGTGACTGGCATTGAGAGCAAAATGAAAATAATAAGATTTACATATTATGAAAGTGATGTGGAAATCAGCAGTCATAAGTGCCTCATATTTAAGTGGTCCTTTCTCTTAACAGGAATGAATATAGACCTTTCCCATTTGCTAGGCTCTAACATCTATTTGTCTTTAGTGCATCGTGCATTACTATGTTCTCTCTTTAAAATAAATCAATGGCTGATTTGTTTCCTGTTCCATCTTTCTTTTTCTACCATTCTATCAATCTTTGTCTATATGTCTTTTTAGAATTAAAGTATTGCTGAGTAATCCAGTTCTCTGTCGGAACCTGTTCTGTCACATACATAAATTAATTTTAAAAAAATGTTTTATGAGAACTTCAGGAAATGTTTAATTATTTCCTTTTAATGGCAGGCATTTTGCATTTCACTAAATCACAGGTACAGTGTTAATTAATGGCAATTCCATACAGAATTTTACAAGCCTGTTCTTCTCTCCTTGAAAACATGATGCAAATGTCTTGTGAGAAATCACAAAAAAAAAGCGCTATTTTTTAAAATGTGAAGATCAGTAGTGGTAAAGATTGTACAGTTAATTGATTATGGCTCCAAAGATTTCAAATGTTATTGAAAGGACCTTTTGTCCATGAGACCACAGGCCATGAGAACCATGAGATGGTTCTCATTCACTAAATTGCTGGTTTGTGTTGCATTGATTAGTTCACTGTTAACACAGACAAAAAGGAAATGTTTAAATGAGGCAATATGAAGCTATATAACTTCTAAGAATATTACATCTTAATGGATCCACAACATGTATACTGGTTCCACGTACTGGTTTAAGTGGAATACTCTCAGTACCTCACTGAGGGGGCACTTTCATTTCAGCAGATATTGGGGATCATGCTCTGGAGTTGGCATTTTTATATTGCATATGGATATGGATATACACAGGCAAACTGTCCAATGATTTAGTTCTGCTTAAGAAGTTAAACTTGCATTTTGAAATGAAGTGAATAGTTTTAAATCACCCACTGACTTATGAACTTAATGGACTGTATGCAAGTAGTAGTAATATATAAATATTTTGAGAATGAGAAAATGGCAAGTGATTTTACTTAATTGTTCTTTACTATAACTTTCACCCTATGACATTAAACATATGCTCTTTTTGAAAATAGTCATTAACCTTTCACATGATGTATAACTAGCTTTATCACTCCGGAAAAAAATTTCCACTTTGAGTTTTGAAAAGAAGATCCACTGGGAGACTCACAAATGGTAAACCACACTGAAGGACACAAAAAGGCCCATAAAACATCAGTAGGGTTATAAAGGTCTATGGATTTTAATTGCTGTGTGCCATTGGGCCTTTACAAAGCAATCAAGCAGGCAATCTCCGAAGACAGCCCTGCCATAATACATTTAACAATAGAGTTCTCACCCCATCAGCAGACTAGGGTTTGCGAAGGTCCCAATAGCAATTAATGACCTTGTACATTGAGAGAAAAAAGACAAAATTACTTAAATTAACTACCCTTATTGCATACATATCTAAAGTGTCAGTGTATTTTCAGGACAAGTAATGCAAAAGTTTTGATTGATAATAGACAAAAAATATCCTTATCAGTCTAATATTCCTGTCTGTTTTGATTGATAATAGACAAAAAATATCCTTATCAGTCTAATATTCCTGTCTATGTAGATACTTTAAGGTACAGAAAACTACCTTTCTGACACTACATGGGGATTTTCTGAAAAATATGGTGTAATGTTAGCGCACGGAGGCTTTTGGTGTGGGTTGCCTGTTATAATATCCTAACTATGTAACTTCACTCCCCTCAAGAAGCTGGAAAATTATTTGCTTCTGATACTGAGTTTGAATTAAAATTGTAAACACACAATAGTAATAATAACAGGGTTACATGGATAATATTGTTAAATTTGAGCAACAATAAGTGGAAACATCTTTTTAAAAAATATATTTGCCTTCCTCTTATATGTGTTTTCAAACACAAATGAACTTTTACAAGGCCTCAAATATAGTGGTAGTGAACAACATGTAAAACAGAAATCAATGTAAGAAGGTAGCCACCACACTCTGAAGATAAGCAAATGCCGTAATTAAAGCCGAATATGAAGATAAAGTAAAATAAAGGTAACGCTCAGTGCACAGAGTATATATAGTAACTTTTACGAAGAATTTTATTGGGTCAGCATTTAAGAGTTTTTACTCTGTATCAGATGAAAACATAATGCTGCTTTTCTTCTGATGCTAAGATACTAGATCATCTCTGTGAATGAGGGGCAACTATTTAATTTAGGGGAGTGGGGGTGTCAACTAATGTAATATATAGCTAACTAAATAATCTACTTCATTCATCTAGTTTTCTTCTTGATTTAAAGAACTTACTGATCTTTATAATAAAGCCCCAGGGCAAAACCCTTGTAAGAATGGCTATAAAATTAATAATTTTCTGGAGTTTCCATTTACAATCTGATTTAATCCTTGTGTCTTGAACTTAGTTTAATCAAGCTGTAATACATAAAGAATCATTCTGCTATTATGGAACTACCATAATGTTGTTTTTAAAGGCAGGTGATCCATTTGTTAAATAATATCAATTATACCACCAAATAAAAGTAAAATGTTTTGTTGTCCAATCAAAGAAGGTAGATACACAAATGTCCTATCTGTGCTGAGCTGACAAAAAGTACTGCACTTGCAGAGAGTCAGTATGCATGTCATCACACTGGGAGTATTCCAGGGAGACTTCGTTTATACATACTGCCACTTGTTTTGTCCATTTTGGAAAGTACCAATCTTTTTGTCCATATATCTGTCTGTTTATAAGCCAATGCAAATATAGTTGAATAATTAAAACATTAAAAAAAGATATAAAACAAATCTGAGTCCAAAAAAGTCTATTTTTTCTCCATGCATTCTTTTCACTAGTATACATAGTATACATTTTTTTATACAGCTTTAGCAAGCCAAGGACACTTGACTGTGAAATATTTGGAATCTAATATTTTACTGATAGCAATTTCTTATTTTCCTTATATTACACTTCCCCTATAAAAAAAAAAAAAAAAATCTAGTTCAATTTCTGAAAGCTTCAATTTTAAATTGAAAAAGCAAATTGTATCTCAGTCTTCAAGATTTATCTTCTAGCTGTAGCTGGTAGGAGAGATGTGTCACCGAACAGGCTGAGTATGGCTAATGATAAACTTGCTCATTTAAAATCTGTTCAAGAATGTGGGGAAAATACATCTGTCCCTTTCTCACACATACACTCAGTTATAGTAAAAACAAGTAGTATGTATGCTTGTAGAGTAAAATATGTGTGTTTTGGGAGTCCAAAATAACAGAACCTATAAATGTTTTCTTAAATTCATGTTGCCCTCTGCCTTTTCTAAAAGTCTGGTTGCTTAGTGCTTATAATCAATGTCTGCAGCAGGAAAAAACCCCAGCAAATAAACCGTGATTGGGATACAGCAGAGCAGAAATTTTGGGAAATATAGGGAGGAGCAGATCTTCAGTTGAAAAAAAAGTGCCACAACTTTGTATTTCTCTCTGAAGAGCACACTAGGGTTGGGCTAAGATTGCAATTCTAGCACTGGGCTTAACCCCTGCTTGAAACTATTTGCCCTGTAGTCACACCATGATGAATGAAACCAACATAGCTGTTGGTCTGATCGAGCACTTGAGCTGTCCAAGGGTGAAAAAGTGTGCTAATGTGTGTGGGTACTGCTGTAGACCTGGTTGCCTTTGGTGAGATATGAAGGGGTTTTTTAGGCAGTGAATTCAGGAGTCTTTCTGCCATTGCATAGAATCAATGTGGAAAAAAATAGAGAACAACCTGGAAAAAATATCTTTGAAGAAGGAAAGAAGGAAAGAGGCAAAAAAATAAATAAATAAATAAATAAAGAAAGAAAGAAAGAAAGAAAGAAAGAAAGAAAGAAAGAGAGAAAGAAAGAGAAAGAAAGAAATCATTAAAGGACAGAGCTCATTAACTTCAGTATTGACAACAATGATTACAAAGGACATTGGTGCAAGTAATAAAACTGGCGAAGTCTTATATTGTAAAATGGTGAACAACCTGGATTGAAGATATCGGCAATAGAAGAAGAGTGAAAACACATAAATTGAATATATACATGAACACTAAATCGTTTCTGACTTCTGGAGTGAGCAAACAATATGATTGTATGGGTTGACAAAGGTCTTTCAACAGAGTGCTAGGCTGAAGAAAACCAAAGGATGGAAAATATTTTGCAAATGGAATGAAAATATAAGCTGGAAGGCAAAAGAAAATTTATAAAGAGAGCTGGAGAAAACAAACAAAACAACACAAAAAACTTTAAAAGATATATTCAAAAGCAAAGTCTGAATTATGGGGATAACAATTGTTTTTAACAAGCATCCTTTCTTTTGCGCCAAACTCGAAGTATATATCCAGTAATGAACTATCTTTTGATGAAAATAAAATATCATATAAATAGAATAGAATAGAATAGAACAGAATAGAATAGAGACTGAAAGCTAAGTGGTCAACTCACACAGATCTTTTTTTAGATATCTTTTACAGTTCTTTTAATAAAAATCCCTCACTTATGGAAAGAAAAAAGGAACAAACAGTTACAGCATACTGCCTTCATAGAAAACTGAGTACACAGTTTAATTTGGTTGTTAATATACAATTTAAGGGAATATTTGCATCCCTCAACTTTAGACAGTAATCTATGCTAGCTAAATTAGGTGGCTAATTTTCTAGAGAGCCACCCACAGTAGGGGATAGCTCAGGTGCTATCTGTCTGGTCTCTGCCTGCAGGTGGTTCTGTCTCCATTGATTATAACACAACTCCATTGACTATAAACAGAAACTTCTTTGGCTATATATTGTGCAATATGAACATTCTTTTTCATAAAGGATCTATTAACTTTCTGTAGTTAAAATTTTATCTCAATGCTAAAGCCTTGAGTCATTTAGTTTTTAATTTAGTCATTATTTATTCAGACATAAACTCTGAAAAACACTTACATGTATTTAATGTTAGTATTTTACTGTCCCCAGTGAATAAATGGGTGGTAATCTGCTGATTACTGATTTTATGCAGTCCTTAGATCTCCAAGTTCTTGGAAAAGGCTGCATATACACCTGAAATTACAGGGCTTTTTGGGACAGAGCTATTGTTTTCTGAGAATAGGTGTTGACTGCATGTTTATGATATATATAACAATATATGTATTTCTCCCTTAAAATAGATAAACGAAAACATTCTCAAACTTGTATAAAAAGTGTTTTTAGGCCTCTTTTTTACGGAAAAAAAAAAAAAAGGATGATTTTCCTGCTGAGAAAGCTCTTTGTTTCCAATATGTGTGTGCTTTACAAGAGTAAAGCTGTGATACCCACTAGACTGTTATGCCTAAGGAATAAAACTACTGACTCTGCTTTGTAGTGTGGAGCTTTAAACACTCTTTCTGGCCTGGAAACCTTAAGCATTTAGAGAATACAGACTGACATATTTGACTGTTTTACAGTATTCTAAAGATTACCAATGAAGAAAGCAGAATAGACACAGGGCAGCATAAGATTCACAAAACACACTTGTTTAGTGTCACATTGTGATGAAAAAGGGAATGCCTGGGTTTCTTACACGTTTCGGGGAAAACTGTATAATATTGCTGTGTCCACGCAGGCCTATGATCAGGTTTTCATAAGCCTGAATACTGCAGAGCAGAGACTTCTAAACTTCTAAAGAGTGTTAGAAAACACCAATATCAAATGGTGTAAGATAGAAGCATATTTTAAGCTTTGAGAAACTATTCCGTTCTAGCCACCCATGCTTTGGTTTAAGCAGATTATAGACTGAATGCTTGCTTGTTCATGACTTTCTGTTGTAGTGGTACAGTGTATGTTTTTTTCACATCACCTTTATTTTCTTGCTTCCTCTCTCCTTCAGTTCTGTATGAATTTATTAATTAACATTTATTTATTCTATAAATTAAAAAGCTGCTTTTCCACTTTGCTGAAACAGAGCCTTATACGGAACTTTCCTTGAAACAGGAACAGTGTCTTCCTACCTGCTTAAACTAAAAACAGAACAATAACAGAATTTAGAATAGAACAGTGACAAGGCATAAACAAAAATACTCTGGCTAATACTTTCGTCACTACAGCAGCATACCGGGTGGTTGTATCTGAAATGTCAATACTTCTTCGAGAGAGACAAAGCACAATGACTCCTTGCAGAGTCCTTGCAGAGTCTTCAGAGAGAACTGAACCATTGACTTGTTATTGTTTTGGCTTTTGTTTAGGAGGCAGGCATTGCATTTGGTGATAAATGCTTAATATAAACACAGAAGAGCTATAGAGGCAGACAGATAGAGACATCATGCAAGTCATCACAACAGTGACACTGTTTTAACAAATACATTATTTCCCACAAACAGGAGCTCTACTGGCAGAAGCTGAGTTGGAAATAGGCTGGATGTTATGTGACGGAATAAATATTTACCAACATTCAAAGACCATTTTTTTCAAGTTAACATGGTTCAAAAACCCACACACTAAAGAAAATTCATGGTTCTAATGAACAAGTCTTAAAGAATACAACCCCTCCCCCCCACAACTATTTAGTAGATAATGCCACTTTAGTCCAAACTTTAGGGTCATGTCTATGAACATACCTTATTTTCTCATCCATCAGGGGAGAGCAATAGCAGCAGGAGAAGGATTTTCTAAAATAGATGGGGGAATTTGTTCCCTCAGCTGCTTTGATTTGATCTTTTGTCTTGTATAGAAAGACTGATGGAAGATTTCCGCTATAATATGATTATTGGGTTTTGGGTTTTATTTTGTTATTTGTATCTTTTAATTGAGCTCAAGGCATCCAAAGTATTAATGTATAGGTGTTTCCGTATTTTGAAAATAAAATAAATAAACAGGGTTTTTGTAACACCGTGTGTTCCTAAACACATTTACCTTCTTCTCCAGATGACATTGTGGTAAGGTGTCTGGCAAAGAGCAGTGTGTTTTAGCTTGTAAAATTCTATTTTTCTACTTTGTTGACATTATTGATGGAGATTTTAATATCTGCAATGTAACAGTATTTTTTTTATTATCCCAATGAAAATCACAAGCTTTTTTTCTTTTGAAAATTCAATTTACATGGCTATAAAATGTTTCCATTGCAAGACTAGCTCTGATGAACAATGCATGTAGACAGACAAACTCTTACCATTCCCAGACCATGGACCACTGAAATACAGTAATGGTATGTCTGGTAAATTCCCCTAATGCGCAAGTGCAACTAATGTTGTTTTACATGGGATTGAAGTTGGTGTTGTCACTACTCTTGGAACTGCTCTTGCAATTCAGGGGAGAAAACTTCTCCTTTAGGGAAGATAATTCTTGTAAATATCCGTAGAAAGAATTAAAATATTAAAATATTTTTCAACTAGAAATAGAGGGAAAACACACTTTTTAGAAGTACATGTATGTTTTAGGAGCCCAAAATAGCTTAATAGTCCATAGGAAATCTCTTCCCTGCTAGCATGTAGAGGAGGCATAACAGAAATACCACGTTGAATTCAACAGGAATACATTTTGTCTCGGGGGAGCTTGTTTGCTCAGAAATTTTGTTCTGCCCAAATATTCTTGTTTAGATAGCAATTTTAGGTGATATAGATCCAAGTATGGATGCAGTTGTCCTTATGGTAAGGTTTGTCTGTTCACAATTACTGGAGTGCTCTAACTCTATAACATATGCTACTTGGAAGACTCTGCTCTGGTGATAGCAGCTCAAGCCTCTTCAGACTACATTCATTGTGCTTCACAGAATGAGCACTGTGAACAATTTCAGACTTTCAGCAGAGACTGCTTTTAATAAATTCATGCTGAGAAAGTGATTCAAAAGATGGAAGAATTTCTGACAATCTGCATGTGAAGAGCTTCACTGGCAACGTCAAATACGAAACTACTTGTCTTCTGGACTTGCTTCCATTGTTTGTGGTTTAACCCAAAGATTAATTTCAGGGTATCAGGTTATTTTTTTCTTCTTTTCCTTTATTTTTTTTTCACTCAAGTGAACTAACATTTTTAATTAACCCACATTGTGAGAAGAAAAAAAGGACATTTGCTGGACTGCCCTTAGAAAGTGACTAGTCAAATGGAGCATGTGCACAATTAAGTTCTGCAAGATTTTCAGAAAGGACTTTGTTATGATGCAAATAAATATTTGTTGGGTGTAGCCGGATGCCAAAAAGTAGTGGTAGAAAATGTGTGAGTAGATCTGTCAGTCAGTATACCACATTTTGACAGCAATTAACTGCAGAAAGAGGCTAAAGACTGGGATTTTTTTTTTCTTTGTGATCACCAGACATGGTGAGAGAGAATGGAGTTCCCACCACATCCACCTACCTTAGCCACAAAAACTGTTTTTGTCAAGTTAGCTACCTTTTAGAATTGCCCTTTTCTGCTCCCCTCTTCCCACATTTCTTTCTGTATATACAAAATTTATCTACAGCAGGTCCTCACCTTCCTGGTCTTTGCTGTTTTCACATGGTTTTATCTTCATCTGTTTTTTGTTGTTTTTTTTTTAAATTGCTTTCCAATACAGGCCCAGTGTTTACACACTCATGGAAGTTAAAAAATCACCTACGGGTTTAGCATAATTTTGTAGTCTAGTGCATTATTTTTTTTATATTGCTGAATCCACTGCCTCCAGATAATAAACATACTGCCTTTCCTAGTGCCAAATATGTAGGCCCAGATGTCTCTTTAGGCAGAGATGTCTTCCTCTATTTCCTTTATTAATTCCATAGGCTCTTGCATGAGTACTTAGGCTCTAATTTCTTTCCCTAGCAAGTTTTTTTCCACAGGCATTTTGTTCTTTAAGCCTCTTCCTTGAACTTTGTGTAATGCACTGGTGTGAAATCCCGGTTTCCAACCAAAAGCTGCTTATTGATGTATTCACTGTATTGATGTATTGATGAATTTTAAAATTGCAGTAGCAAATTTTTATCTGAAGTATATTTCACTGTGCTGTATTAAAAATATGTCATGGATTTTTGTGTTCCTATTATAAATATCTCACCAGTACAATGCTGTGAATTACATTAAGTTAGCAATACAGCATCTGTGCTGGAGTTTTGTGGCCTTAACAGTGACAAGATACATCTGTTTAATGAAATGAGCTATATTATGTGATTTACTGCTTTAGAATGAAAATAAACTCATTTTGTATTACTTAGAGGAAAAATATCCTCAGAAAGAAAGTAGACTGAACAGAGTACATGACCAGGTGTGAAGGGTGTATAATGGAGAAGTTTCATTGGCCAAACGTGTGTTGAAATTTCACTAATTGTAGAATTTTTATCCTTCTATTTTGTACCCACATATTCAAATTTAGCTTCAAAACTTAACATAGTCATACTTCAAAGGCAAGTTAATGTTCCATGATATTTCTCTGGTCAAATGGGTAATAACTTTCCTAGAGGGAACACACAAAAACAAATACCATTTAAAATATTTCTTGAGATGCTACTGTTTTGTATAAAAACATATCAGAATTTAAAGAATATCTGAAACTTTAATAGGAAAAATATAATTCCATTTGATCTTCAGACTTTCAGAAGTGATACAAAGGGAGAGACTAGTTGACTTCTCACCTGGTGTCGACAGATTTCTCAAGTCACCTCTCTGCACAAGTGCTCTCACAACTTCTCCCAAATACCTTCAACTGTTCACTTGGAAGAAGACAAGCTAGAGAAAGCTAATGAGGCATGTGCAATTGATAAAGACTTGGAGAAAATAAATAAGGTCAAGAGGGAACCAGGTTCTTCAGCTAGTAATCAGTGAGGACAATAAAAGACTTTAGACCTGGGCACAAATAGTGCTTGCTGGAGAAGAGAAGTTGGAATAGAAACATTCAATAGGAAGGTCACAAGAGGAAGCTTTTCTGTTAGGACCTTCACTTCTGGAAACCACTGCCCACTAATTATCAGAGCCATCTTTTAAATGTCATATTGGAAAGCCAGTCTTACTCCCTTTTAGTACCTGGAGAAGACATCTTCATATAGCTTTTGTTTACTGCTGCTTCCTTTTTTTTTTTTTTTCATTTCTTTGATAGCTGTCTGGAAAACCTGGTGGACGTCCATTTTCTTTACATTGGAAATAGACAAAATGCTGTAGATAACAAAGTTGCAGTGTCTTGCTGTTGCAGGTTGCAGTCGCTTGCCATTGTTCTTGTGGGGGACATTAACCTCCCAGATATCTGCTGGGAATACAACACTGCACAGAGGGAACAATCCAAGAGGTTCCTGGAATGCATGGAGGATAACTTCCTCACGCAACTGTTAAGTGAGCCAACCAGGGAAGATGCCCTCCTGGACCTGCTTCATGTGAACAGGGAAGAACTTGTGAGGGAAGTAAAGGTTGGAGGCCGTCTAGGGCACAGTGATCATTAGATGATTGAGTCTTTGATCCTTGGAGAAACAATGAGAAGGGTTAGTAAAACTTCCACCTTAGACTTCCAGAGGGCAAACTTTGACCTGTTCAGAAGACTGATTGACAAAGTCCCTTGGGAGGCTGCCCTGAAGGATATAGGAGTCCAGGAAGGCTGGACATACTTCAAGAGAGAAGTCTTAAAGGCACAGGAGCAGGCTGTCCCCATGTGCCAAAAAACAAGTAGGCGGGGAAGGAGATCAGCCTGGCTAAATAAGGACCTTTGGCTGAACCTCAAGAACAAAAGGAGAGTCCATGACCTTTGGAAGAGGGGGCAGGTCTCTCATGAAGACTATAAAGATGTAGTGGGGCTATGCAGGGAGAAAATTAGGAGAGCCAAAGTGCAGCTAGAGCTCAACCTAGCTACAGCTGCTAAGGATAATAAAAAATGTTTCTGTAAATTCATTAACAACAAAAGGAGGATTAGGGAAAATCTCCCACCTTTATTGGATGCAGAGGGAAACACAGTAACAAAGGATAAGGAAAAGGCTGAGGTGCTCAATGCCTACTTCACCTGAGTATTTGGCAGTGGAACTAGCTGTTTCCTGGGCACCCAGCCTCATGAGCCAGGAGACAGGGAGGGGAAGCACAATGAGGTCATCACAATTAAACAGGAAGTAGTCAGTGACCTGCTGCACCACTTGGATGCACACAAGTTTATGAGACTGGATGGGTTACACCCAAGGGTGCTGAAAGAGTTGGCAGATGTGCTTGTCAAGCCACTTTCCATTATTTATCAGAAGTCATGGCTAACTGGGGAGGTCCTAGTGGACTGGAGGGTAGCAAATGTAACACCCATCTACAAGAAAGGCAGAAAGGAGAATCCAGGAAACTATAGACCTGTCAGTCTGACACTGGTACCATTGAAGGTCATGGAGCAGATCATGTTGAGAGCCATTACAAACCGTACAAAGGACAACCACAGGATCAGGCCTAGTCAGCATGGGTTTATGAAAGACAGGTCCTGCCTAATGAACCTGATCTCCTTCTATGACAAGGTGGCTCAACTATTGGATGAGGGAAAGCCTGTGGATATTGTCCACCTAGACTTTCAAAAAGAATTTGACACTGTTCCCCATAGAATTCTCATGGAAAAACTGGCTGCCCATGGCCTGGATGAGCATATGATCTGCTGGATCAAGCACTGGCTGGACGGACGGTCCCAAAGAGTGGTGGTCAATGGAGTTAAATCCAGCTGGCTGCCAGTCACAAGTGGTATTCCGCAGGGCTCAGGGTTGGGACCATTTCTGTTTAACAACTTTATCGATCATGTTGATAAGGACATAGAGTGTATCATCAGTAAGTTCGCAGATGACACCAAGTTAAGCAGGAGTGTTGATCTGCATGAAGATAGGGAAGCTCTACAGAGACTTGGATAGACTGGATCGAAGGGCCAACGTTAATGGTATGAACTTCAACAAGGCTAAGTGCCAGGTCCTGCACTTAGGCCACAACAACCCCATGCAATGCTACAGGCTTGGGGAAGTGAGGCTGCAAAGCTGTCTTGCAGAAAAGGATCTGGGGGTTCTAGTTGACAAGAGGCTGACTATGAGCCAGCAGTGTGCCTAGGTGGCCAAGAAAGCCAATGGCATCCTGGCTGGTATTAGAAATAGTGTGACCAGCAGAGGTAGGGAGGTGCTTGTCCCCCTGTACTCAGCACTGGCAAGGCCACATCTTGAGTATTGTGTCCAGTTTTGAGCATCTCAACACAAGAGAAATATTGAGGTGTGGGAGCAAGTGCAGAAGAGGGCAATGAAGCTGGTGATGGGCCTGGAAAATAAATCTTACGAAGAGCGATTGACAGAGCTGAGACTGTTTAGTTTGAGGAAGAGGAGGCTAAGGGGAGACCTCATCACTCTCTACAACTACCTGAAAGGACATTGAAGAGAGGTTTGTGCTGGTCTCTTCTCACAGGTAATTAGCGATAGAACAAGAGGGAATGGCTTCAAGCTTCAACAAGGTAGGGTTAGACTGGACATTAGGAAAAAAATTTTCATGGAAAGAGTAGTCAGATACTGGAATAGGCTGCCCAGGGAGGTGGTGTACTCACCATTCCTGGATGTGTTTAAGGGTTGTTTAGATGTGGTGTTGCAGGGGGATATGGTTTAGGGGAGAACTTGTAGAGTTGGGTTGATGGTTGGACTTGATGTTCTCAAGGGTGTTTTCCAACCTGAATGATTCTATGATTCTAATTTTTTAAATATGAGGAGATAGTATGGCTTGTGATGACGAGACAGTGGAGAGTAGTGACTCTCAAGTGAATCTTTTATGACTCCTGCAATCAAAAGTGTTCCAGTACAATGAAATATTATGCTATTATTAAATCTTTGGGACAAAAGTCAATAATATTTCAAGACAACATGGTTAGGAATTAGATTCTCATTCTCTTTCTCCTTACTCACATCTTGTTTGATATTTAATTTATCTGATGTCCCAAGCCTAGGACTTCATGGTGGTTAATATTGTCCTAGGAATCTTCCATTCTTCCTTGTAGCCTGGGTTTAGTTCCCTAGTATAACCTGATTCCAGGACACAAAGGTTTTGAAAAGGTACCAATCAGCTAGAGCACAGGAAAGGGAGGCAGGTGCCACTAGTCTCTCTCCCCTTTTCTGTTGTAGAAAAAAGCAGGTAAGTAAGAGTGACAGGAGCTGGTAAGGATGGTTGACAGTGGAGGTAAAAGTACACTCAAGTGAGGAATTGAAGAACAGAGTTGGGCCAGTGGACCAAGAATGAGGTATATTGGTGGGTCTGAGGGACTCAAATAACAAAGTGTAAGCTAACAATTGAAGTGCTGAGGCCAGAGCCATAGGCCCTGAATCAAAGTTGACCTATGGATGAAGCCCACAACCAAACAATATATTTTGTAGCAGTAAACAGCAGAAGATTTTTTTTTCTGTGTCTGGAGGTGTGCTGCAGGGTTGTGGGATCCAACACTCAGCCTTGCTGAAAGGTATGTGGCCAAGACCAAAATAGATAGAGATACTCCTTCAGGTTCCTCCCCAGGCTCTGGACACGCTTTGGGCAGAATCTAGTAGGGAGAATAACACCAGGTGTTCCTCATTTGAAGTTCTGAAGGTCATTTATTCAACTATATAGATGCTGAACACTCTTGCAGTGACGTGGGATGTCTCACCTACGAGCAGGGACACTGCATAGACCCTCCCAATTGCTGGGACAGGTTCCCCAAATCCTCTCTGCAACTGGGGCTCCCCAGCAACTGCAGATCTGGATGTTGGTAAAGTATTAATAGGGCAATTGACAACGTATCTCTGCAACCAGGGCTTCCCAGTGACTGTGGACTATAGTACAATGCTGTATCACCTTGAAATAGACAGCAAAATAAGCCTATGCCTTTTGCAGGTGTCTGTGTTCTTTCTGTTGGCCCTGCCAATTGGCAAAACAATAATGTAGGAATTGATTATGGATGTACATCAAATTGTCAATATAGACTAAAGGTGTATAGAGGTAATATGTGTAAAAATCACATAGGAGAAAATATGCAGTATGCCCTAAGGAGGAATCAGGGAAGGACAGTGTGGTGAACTATAGCACAGTGGCTATAGCATAGCCCACTATATGGTCACATAGTGCCGACTGCGACAGACAGGCTATGCACAGTGGCCATAATGGAACTTAAGTACAAAAAAAAAGTAGTCTTCACAAGAATTTTATTTGCCACAGCCTCATCTGCTGAGAAGGCTGTTCTAGGTCCTGATTCCAAACAGGATTTATGCTGCAGGGAATTTTCACTGGACTGTTAGGACAACAGTAATTTCTTCAACACCTCGTATTGTCCAAAGCCAGGGAAAAGGTAGATAATGAAGGGAAAAGTTTTTGTTTCTGTGAGTTGCTTGTTTTGGAAAACCAGCTGTGAGGAGGGAAGAAACAAAGTACAAAATGTTACAAAGCCAAGATACAAGGATTAAGCTGGTCTACATAGCTAAGATTACTGAAGACTTGAGGTCTATATTTTAATTTCTCAAGCCAGTCAAACTGCAGGATTACAAAAAGCAAATCTCAGAGAGAATTTCTTCATTTTTTATATAATTAGACTGTCATGCTTTTGTTCAGGTTTCTGTATCAGAAGATGTAATGAATCAAGCCATATATCTTTGAACTGGCGGGTGTATATTTCTGTTCACTGTCCTGTAAATCCACTCCAAACTTGAAAGGATTTATCTCTTGGTTTCCAACAAAAACAATCCTGCTTTTACCAGGAAAGATTCTGCATTTTCAAAGCATAATATTTCAGATAAGAAGTGAATGGAAATGGGTATAACAATAAAAGGTTATATGTAAAAAACCCAAACACATTATATTACAGTACTGCCATAAAGAATGTTTGTATTATTTATTGATGTTTTGAAAAATGTGTACTTGTACTAAATCTTGATATATATGTGTGCATATATAATAAAATTCTAGATGTATATTTGAGCAGATCTATTATTATAACACGTACAAATTAGTGGTTTTGTGACAGCTATATCCGATCATCTAAAATTCTCTTTTCTTTTTCCCTTTGGTTTTGTTTGTTTCAGTGAGAAGCATAGAAGGTAGAAAGAATAAGAGAAAAGAAGTAGTAAAATGAAGTCAGTATTCTGATGAGAATATGACCCTAGATGAGATACAACTTCTGTGCTTTTTTTTCTTTAGCAGCAGACACTGACCACATACAAAGGGCCACTGCAAACTTCACTGATTTGCTTCGCAATACTCACTTCATTTGGAGAGGTTTGTCCAAGACTGCACTTTAGATGAAAGGATAGTCCTGCATAGCCAGTCTACAGCCCCTTTCCATAGGTAATCAACACAGAAACCCTTCCCAAGGCAGGTTCCAATCCTGCCAATCCATCCAATAAGACTAAGTGTCACTGAAGTAATGCAAAAAAAATGAGGCACATAATTCCTTAAGGCTACTGAATAGTTGCCAGAAAACCTCTTCTTTATAAGTGCAACCAACTTGCAATATTAAATGCTTACAAACATTGTAAAACATTGTTTTCTGGGGAGAAAATATAGGTCTGCCAACTGTTTAAGAAATAATATAGCACTGAAGATTTTTTTTAAATTTATTTTCTGCTCCTATGAAGCATGAGGCTTCTTTGTTTATTATTTTGGAAAGTGCCAAAAGATTTCTTTTGTTTCCTAGGATTTAAATGACAGAAGTGAGGTGATTATTCAGCCAATTTATTGTTTGTGTTTTTTAATGTATCCACCATGAAAAAGCCTATGTAAGACAAAATGGTGCAGTTACTATTTTTTTCCTTTTTCTGTTGTTATTTTCATGGTTTCTGCATGAAGAAAGAATGTTCCAAGGAAGAATTCCACAAAATACGGTTTGTTCATTTTTTTTCCTTTTCTTCAGAACAAACAAAATGAAAGGTTTTATTGAATGTAAAATTATACTAGTCCATTTATTTCACTACCATAAATATATCAATACTGATGCAGAGAAAAAACATCTCCCTTCCCCATGGAGAAGACTTGTTGATGATCAATCTGCTCCTAATAGTGTGTTAAATACTTTGCTAAGAAAAAGGACAGGCCAAATAGGAACATGTAAGAAGTATTACAGATGTATTAAACAATTCTAAACATTTTCTTCCAAAATGTAACTGAAGGAATATTCATCCATCTCAGGTCCCCAGTTTCCAGATCAACTCTTAGAATGTAGAAAATTCAGTTATACAGGCATTTGTATCAGGAATAAAACAAACCTTTAAACTAAACGTGATGCATTATGTTGACATAACAAATGTGGACATTAATTAAAGAGCAGCAGAATCCAACAGAGAAGTTTGCCCTCCATCTGCTTGACCTGAGGTAATAACAATGCTCATTTAACTAGAGCTGACAGATTTTCTTGTGTTAGTCTTGAATCACTAAAGTTGCCACCCTCAGTATGAATAACCATAACCATATGTGTGACATCATACAAAGTAGGCAAGCCACAGTTAACTCTTCATTTAGTTTACTGTCTTCTCCTTAGCGGTTTTTCTTGTGTGATGCTAAGACTCAGGCATGCAGATCAGGTACAGGATGGGATTCTGAATATTGCATACATCTACAAGCCTTAAAAAAATTCCTAGGTTTCCAGATTTTAGGTAGTGCTGTACACTGTTGGTGAAAAGCAAGATGTCCAAGATTTTTTGTAAGTACTTCAACCGGTAATAAATGCATCTATCATCATCATCCTTTTAGTTCTGGAAGTAAATAAAAAATAATTACCTAATAAAAACAATTACGTGGAAGGCAGAGTAAACCATCCAAGTCTAGCTCTACAAAAGTACTGGAGGCCACCAGGACTCCTGTACCCAGGAAGTATAAAGACCCGTACTTTAAAATCAACTCTCTGCCTGCTTGAAGTCAGGTGAAAAACTTCCAGTGAACTTTCAGCTTTAATAAATCAAGAACCAAGAAAGTAGTTTCTATTAGCATGTTACATTCTTCATATTTTTTAATGAAAACTTTTCCCTGAGACTCAAAGATAATTGAAAAAATCTGATGAACTACCAGTCTGCTCAAGAAAAAAAGCTTCAAGGGACCTTAAATGTACTCTGTACCCATCTCAGAGGTTCTTTATTGTTCCACAACAATGTAGGCCCAATAAATAAAAGAAAAATTGTCACCCAGTCTCAGGATGCATATGGTCAAATGCAGTTCATAACATTTAATGAGAAAGCTAACATTTGAGCAACAAGCCCATCCTAGTGTGTGACTACTGATTTTTAAGCCTAGACAAATTCTACAGTAACTGTAAGACAAAAATGGGAGACAAGCATAATGAAACTAAACCATATAGGTATGATAAAGGGTTATTCCTGTGGCTAATCCTAGTCTTCAGAGCAAAACGCGGTAGGATTATCAGCCATGTTACAATATTTGCTGGTATGACAAGACCAAGTGCTCTCCAACAAATCACAAAACGGTAACTATCAATACTACAGTGAAACAAGGTAAACTCAGCCAGAAAGATTGTTTATCTTCTGTCTCATTATAGACCCAATGTCAGATGATTTTCTCTAGAAAAAACCTGAAGGTTTTTTAGCTTTGTCACAGCACAATGCAAAAAATGCCTCTGATAGAAGAGGAATTTATGTAGCTTAAAAGTAAAAAGAAAAGGACAGGGGAAAAGCTTCCAGAGTTATTTGTCTGGGGGGGGTTTTGTTTGTTTTTGTGTCTTCATGTGTGTGTCATTCCAGCCTCAGCCGCCCCCCTAGCCCTCCTTGGATTTGTTTCTTCACTGCAATAAATAACATTCTTTTAAATTATCTAAGTTCCTCAAACTCCTTTTATTGACCCACAAGACAAGACAGCAGCCTCACAAGTTCAATATCATAAATCCAAAGATTACAAGCATGGAGCAAAACTCATGAGAAAGTCTTGAACTCATGGCACCCCTTTCATGAATGCAGACTGAATGTCAGCCCCCCTTTGATGAGTGCAGACGGGTATCACATAAGATTTGTAAAAATATACATTTTTAAACTTCCTCCTTCTATTCTGCATACTCCAAAGTACCAATATACTATGTTCAAGCAGGAGAAGCATATAGATGTCAACCTCAATAAGGAGGAACAACAAATTATACAGTTAGGTGGATTGTAATTCTGATTCCTAGCACACTAGTGACTACAAATTGAGCTTCAGTGACATATGAAAGCATCACAAAGAGTCTTCATTGTTATATTTAGGCAGGAAATTATTTCAATATTATCTAGTTTGGATATTCTATAATAAAAAAATATCCCTTTCCATGTTACAGAAGTTCTGCTTTTTATCGTATTTTTTTTAGCTCTTCATGTTGCCCTTGCACTGAACAGTTCTTTAAATTGAATGCTTCCATTTTCTCTTCCTTAGTGCTTTGTTTCAAAGTTTTTATTTGGAGCTGGAAAGAGGAATAAAATGTGCAAACTGATGATTTTAGAACTTTCTTTTAACAAACAAACATTATCACTTAGTGTTCTTAACTCTTCCTGAGAGCTTATTCACATTCCAACCACTTAATTTATTTACTTTTTTAATAGTCTAAATTACTAAATCTTTAGAGACCTCTTTGGAAGCAAAACCAAAAAAGTATCCCATAACTGCATGTTTTGATACTACATTACATAGGAAATTAAAACATTCTTCTTGTTGATGGAATTGGCTGAGGAACAGACAGCATTTTTCTTGGTCTGGAACTCTGGTGTCAATATGAGTTAAAATATTCTCTCCATCTCCCTGATCGCTGCTGCTTCTGCCTATCTCCTTATAAAGATTATGCTTATGCTTAGTAAATGAAGAAAGGAATTAGTGATGCTCCTCTCATTTCCTGTCTTCCCACAGATGGTGATAAATTCAAATTCAGACTCCATTAAACCTGAGTAGAGAAACCCAGCAGGTGGCTACACTAATGGAAAATCCTGGCCTTGGAATAATGGGAATTGCAACCGACAGCTCTTCTACACCACAAAAAAGATGATGTATTCCTATTGACAGTGTTGCATTTGAGTCCAGAAGGCTGATCTGATAGTTCAGGCCAGGCACAAGGGAAGCAGAAAGCCCCATGGGTATTTTTCTTGGCTACACCACTGTAATTTTTGTCATCTGAACCTTCTATTACAATTCATTGTACAAATCTCATATAAGTTGGAGGGAGAGGAGGAAAAAAAAAAAACCATCCTTCTGAATTTGGCCTACAGGCATACATTTGTTCTTTTTTCTTGGTTTAAAGGACAAATAAAGGTTGACACACAACAGCATTTCCAGCCACTTCTGTATTTTTAATGCTGACATTCTTGGCTCAAGTGCTTTTAGTGTTCCCAGACAAGCCCATCTGAGAGAGTTTGTGTTAAAAAGATGCATAGATTGCCCTGAAGGTGTAATATCTGATGTTCAGCTATAATTTGTGCAGGAATACTGTATTTGTGGTGCTTTTTTCCTCTAGATTTCTTTATTCTTTATTTAAATCCAGGGACTACATTAGCAGCAGCTCTGTGAAACTCACATGGGAAAGTGATTGGACGGACACACATACTGAATCTTAAACTACATTTTGGAATATGAGGAGAAGAAAAAATATTTTTTTCTGTGTGTTTTAATCCTCTTTCAGCAATTTCTATATGCAATAGGTTCTGGCCTTTTATATTAGTATGCACATTTTCCCAAGGTTTTAAACAGTGAGTTAATAAAATGGAGTTTCTAACCAAAGGAGAATGGAAAGTGCTTGCACTTTTACCTTATTGATCACAAGATTGCTTGTGTTACACTTATTTGCTCACACAACTCGGATTTGTGCCAATTAAAAAAAAAGCATAGTAATAATTGTAAAAGGTTGTAAACTTAATGTCTCTAGCAAATTTAACATATTCTAAAAGCTATTTTGAGTATTATTTCAGGGTCACCTCAAAGTACTCTGCTTTGGAGTAGAGTACTTCAATGGAGTAAGTCTCTGTTACAAACTAATTCCTGCAACAGACTACTTGGAGTGTTTATGAAACATGATTTACACAAAATGTAATATTGACACGTAGAATCCAGAAATCCACAGTATGTTTCAAGTAGTGTGTCTATAATGATATTTCCTAAGGTAATGTGTTTTTTTCTGCTTTTACATGTTTTTTTATTTCACTAATTGTCAATATAAAATACAAACAAAGAATCTTTCTTTCATTTTATTTTACCATCTTGCAATTTTTCTGCCTTCTCTAGTCTCCACTTGATAACAATATATACTCTTTATATATTTTCTGAGTTGTTTCTGTGGACATTTCACTTATCTGTAGTGAATTCAGTCCCAACTAGTATATTGACCAGCACAATATTAAAAAATAAACGTAATTTTCATTGCTTACAAAACACTTTATATAGGATTGTTTCCTTATCTAAACTATTAACTTCCTACACCTTAATCTCTGTCTACTATTCTCCAGTTTTATGATCTTTGTTACCAGTATTTATTTCAATTTCTTTCCAGTTCATTTCACAACAAGTATTGTTCACAAAACTAATTCTCATAGTAGTGACTTCTAGGTGGAAATCGTCTTCAGATCTTTATTTGCTAGTTATCATTGTATTGATATTTCTTTCTTGACACTTACATACAATTTCCCAATGTTCATTTGATATCTTGAGATGGAAAAATTGTCATTAAAATAACAAGTGCAATTAATATGTTTAATATAATACATCAATATAGCATAATGTTTCATGCATGAAGGAATCATCAAGTCCTGTGCAACATGCACCATTTTTGCCCCACATGAAGCCCAAATGCTTTAGTTACACTGAAGTTACTTCAGTGCTCTGGAAACTGAATTTTCTGTCCTAAAAGAAGAATAGAAGATATTGCTAGGCTGATATAAAAATAGTCCTCAGAAACTTTTCCAGTATAACCTGAAGGTTTTCCCAGGTGTTCCCTTTCATGATCAACCTCTGGAGATAAAAGTTACAGTCCTGGAAGATATTGCTGTCAATCTGCTCTCTCACCCCCAGTCAGTGATCTTGTAACTATACTGTAATGGTGTTAAAAGATAGAGTCTTTGCCATTTTAACATTCTTCTAACATCAAACTACCCTTGTGACTTGGAAACAGAACCTTATTTCAAGGCTGAGTAAACCGAACATCACCAAGCAGCCAGTGCCTCTTGTCATGTCTTTGTTGAAAAGAAAGAAAAATACACAATGGGAGCACCCCTGCTTTCCCCAACATTATTGTTTAATATCTTAAATAAAAACATGTATGCGTTATGGAGCTGGGGTTGACAACACTGCTGTAATATTTTTCTCTTAATAGAATGTTTCAAAGTTCACTGTTTTATACAGGGTACTCACTAAATGCACAATTGCAAGGCGCAGTCAATGCTCTGTGCTTGCAGAGAAAAAACTCATAGTGTGGGATTAGAACACAGGACAGTACTATCTCATTTGGTAACCATGAACGGAGGGGATATTCTGCATAACTGTGAATATATCACTCTTATGAGACACACTGTTTATAAATTATGAAACATATCCAGCAGTATTGAAGATAAGCCAAACAGCCATGCTTGTATCCTGATATGAATCTTATCAAAGTAGCAATCATTCATATTCCCATATTAGTGATATATCCTATTATGATGGCTGACTATATCTTGGCTTAGACAAAGTGTTGTCTGATAAATAGACTTAATGCATAAATATCTGTCGGGAACATGCAACAGCAAAATGGGGACAGATGTTTGGCTCTCCTTGGAGCTCATCAGCACAGTTCAACTGCTTTATCTGTCAGATAGGTTCAGCCCCCAGTTCAGATACAGAGAAGCTCAGTATTTTGAGACTAACTACAGCTAAGTGAATAATTTGTAGCAGATAATGCACTTAAGAAAATGTAGCCTTCTGCTCAGAGAATATCTGTGAGTAGATCATGCTTTGCTCATGTTCATCAGACAAATGTGTTCAAAAGCTGCCTTTGAAAATATGTTACTGTGTGAAGTAATCAAAAACACAGAATTCAAAATAGTGGTTGTTTTATTTGTTTTGTTTTCTGGCAAGTCAGAAAAGGGAGGTGGTGAAACCGTGGTTACCAAAATGCAAGAATGTTAGTATCTGTATGGGAAAGGTCTGCTGTGTATGCAGGTATGTGAAAATTTCAGGTTTAATTATATGTGGAGCTTTGGAGGAAAAAGTTTCTTAGGTACAGAGCTATAGTGTGAGGTGAGCAGGCAAGAACACAATCGGACTGCTGCGTCTCTCAAGTGTATCAAGGAAAAACCTTTTCCCCCGAGGTGCTGGCACACAGCTTCTACTTTCTGAGTCTCTTGGGAATCTCCATGGTACACTTGCTCATATGTCTCATTCTGCCTTCAGGAAAATTGTGGGTTTAGATGAGGTTTTGGTTATGCAAAAATTCTCAGTTGTCCCTGACTTTTAAAAATTTTTATATCCTAGGAGATAAGAATTAGAAATTCAAAAGATCTTGGGTCATCTGGTTCATTCCCCTGCAAGTAAAAGATTCCTCCCTACAGTTAGGTTTGTTAAATTATTAATTGCTGGTAATTTATCTGATTAATTAGACCCTTTTGCCTAAAATAAATTATTCCAATCTATTCATTATCTGACCAGTTTTGCAGGTATTTATAAAATATTCTGAAAATAGTCTGCAGATTATTCTGAAGCTTTACCTCTATGTCCCAGGCAGGATCAAAGACCTACTGTGCTAGGTCCTGTACAAATATATACAGGAAAACATAGTCCTTGACATGATATCTTTATAGTCCAATTAAAGACAAGTGATTAAACCACACAGTAGGAGAGAAGCAAAGACAGTGATAACAGTGTAATTTGTGAAACTTCAGAGGATTGCTGCATGTGTGCTCTACTTATTCTGAATTATGGGTATTTTAAACATGAGTTTTCATGAGACATCACTGTTTCTCTTGCCTTAAGCTTGGCCAAATTCTTAAAGGTATCACAATATACATTTTCAACAGGAGATTTTTATATTAAAAATCACATACATACACAATCTTGCAACATTTTTCAGTTCTCTTCCCTGAAACTCCTCATAGCAAATATTTCCTCTTGGAGAAGTAATGTATCTTTAGGAAGCAAATAATCTACTTTAGACAAGAAGATAATAAAATCTTGATTCAAAATCCTTTAAAATAATTTATTTTCCTCACTTTATACAAGATCCTAGGCTTTTATTCTGCAGAAATTCTAAGTGGTACATCTTTAAGCTAAAATCAATGCCTACAGAAAACATTTTCTCCTGAGAGGAAGTTGTATGGAGCTTTGTTAAACCTTGGGTACAAATCTTATTTTGACTTTAGGTGGGGGCTGAAGGCAACTGATAGGGTGTGTGTATTTGGATGAACTCTCAAGACTTTCTGAAGCTCCTCTCCATCACTTGTCTGGTTTTTACCACAAATCATTAGCTTCCCACTCCTGATGTCACAGTTCTGTAACAGCTCCCTAGTGCCTACCTCCATCTAACCTTAAAATAGATCATGCCTTCTGGTAAGGGGCAGGAGCAAGAGTTTTACTGAAAGGCTGTGTTTAAGCACAATGGGTGAAGACCTGCTGCAGTGTCACTGCTGAAGGGGAGGTGAGAATGTCATGAACATATGGAAGATCAAGGACAGCGAGTTTGATCTAAATAGTCTCTATATTTTGCTTGAAAGGGCAGCAGATATGCAGCTTTCACAGAAGGTTTCCCTTCCTCTTTGGCCAAACGGCCTCATTCATCTTTATTATTGACTTCCACTTCAGGTTACAAATGAGAAAAGAAAGAACATCTGGGTTGTTCAGCAAGAGGAGAAAACTAGGAAATATGAAACATGTATTCCCATTTGAAAGTGTTGTTAATGGAAACACTGGGGAAAAAAAAGGCCTTTTTTCTAGCAGTAATATTTTACACTTGTTATGCAGTACACAGTGTCTTTCATAAAATATCCCCAAACACTTGGCATACACTACCATAGTTTTTGTCACTGAGTTGAACAGAGAAATAACGCTATTTTATTATACCTCTTTAAGGTCTTTTTAATTGGATGAGCCACTTATGCATCAGGAAGGCAAGTAAAGATAGAATATCTAAATATGCCATGAGTTTACATACAAAACTGTACATATTCTGTATTTAGAAGACATTTTGGCAAAAAGCAAAGAGCAGGTGTGTAGGCATTCCTCCCTCCCAGAAACTGCCTTTAACGTTCATAAAAAGCACAAGAAGCCCTAGAGGATCCTTATAGAATAAAAGGACAACTTGTAGTTTTGAAAGATGAGGTGAAAACTGTGAATATTAATTTCAGATTTGATTATTGCTTCTCAACTGAATACTGTGCTTTTCATGATAGAGTTTAGAAAAATTAGTAATCTATGTAATTTCTTGTCTTTTCAGGTAATATTTGCAGAATTCTAGCTTGTCTTAGTTATGTTAACTTATTCTCAGCTCGTCTGTCTGCTACTAATTCTATTCATTTGTGTCTTTTTATTTTCTCCTTCTGCAAACGAGTCTTCCCTTTCTCTCTCATCCTTGGCAATCACAGATTTTAGTTTTATCTGTTGAAGTCAATAAGGTTTACACATTAGACCTCCGTGACAGATTCCAGGAAACTGAATTGGGATCCTTATTTCTCACTTAATGTTTCATTCTAGAGATCTTCCAGAATTTTCATTTCTAAGGAACTTACCACTGTGGAGGTGTTCACCGAGATAGAGAAGGTTTAGCCAAAGACGTTTGAGACAGCTCCAGTGAAAGCTTTCCATGTTGGCATTTATATTCTCTGTGGAGCAAATGTAGCAAGCTAATGGTGTCCTCCACCTTCTAATGTTTGTAAGAAAGTGCAGTTTTTCTGCATTAACATAAGTTTTTTAAATGTTGGAATGCCTCTGCCTAAACAGGCCAAGCCTGTCTAAAAACAGATAGCGAAAGAAGATGAAGCAATATGTAGATTGTCATCATGGTTTCGTCCTCTCTTTATTTATGGGTTTAGTGTCAGTAAATTATAATAATTGAAGACCTTGTAGCGACAACTGATCTACTTGGATAAATCTCCGATATCATGCAATGATAATAAACCTAACAGTATAAACTGTATGCGCTATCAGACTTGTTTTCCCAGCATACTTTTGTCAGGACCTCCATGGTTACGGTGTTGAGTTAAGGTAGAATTTTCATTAAAAACCAGCACTTTCATAAAGCAGATCATCAACTTTGGCACACTTTATGACTGCAGTATTTCGAGTCTGTAGCAATTCATTTTTCTTTCATAGTCTCCATTTTCAATCCCTCTGTAGCATTTTACTTGTGAAAAACAGATTAGGATTCTCTTAAGTGCCAGAATTAAGCACTACAAGTGAAAAGGAGCTGGGCACATAAACAGCAGTAGTTGCTTTAAAAAAGTATACCCTAAATGTCTTTGCTTATGTCAAATGCTAAATTTATCCCCATTGAGAACTAGGTTGATGGGAAGTTGTCTGTTTAAATGAAACAGTTTTTCTTTTTTTTCTTTGTTTTTCCTTTATTTTTTTTTTTTCAATTAGACAAGCATAAACATGTCCTAATTTTCAAGTATACAGTTTGGTGTTCACAAAAATTCTAGGAAATTAAATTTTTGCTTTCTAAAATAATTACCTTACACTTGAACTACTCAAAGTTTTAGAACACTTATTTGTTAAATAAGATTTTACAAATGAAACGAGTTCATGATTCAGAGTAGAATATTTGATTTTGATACCTGCATCACTATTCTGTCTTGTTAGGAAGAGGAAAAGAGAATCCTTCCACATGGACAGGACAAAGACTTTATATTATTCAGATAACACTCAATTCCATGCACTTTATTTGCATAATTTTTACCGTTTCTGGAAGGGAACATTTTCTCTAAAGAAAGCATTTCTGATTGTTTTCTTCAAAGCTGCTTGCCTTTTCCTCATGAAAAAGCTTAATGTGGTCTTTGGAATAGAGATAAGGGGGATTACAGGGTGTTAAAGGATCCTGCCCTCAGAGCCTTTGTCTATGTTCTGTGGAGTTTTTTCTCATCCGCTCTGATTGCCCAGGCAGTGGACTGTACTGAGGCTTCCCCCCTACAGGCGACAAGGACTGCCAAGGGGTGATGCGTACCCTCATCCTGCTTTAAGCAGGAGTCAGGATGCATCTGGGTATGACAGCTGTGGAAAACACCACAAAGCCACCTTCACTCTCAGTACAGGCACAGCCAGGGAGACCCTCCATTCAGTCAGTTGTAATGTGACCTCCTTTACATCAGCAGCCCTCTGTACATAGGCAGTGGTAGTCATAGGAGTTACTATTGAAACCCTACCCGTTCACATTGAAAAACACAAAGACACCAATGGTCATCTATAAGGGAAAGCTGGCCAGAGAGCTGGTACCATTATAAACTCCTGTTTGTACTTGTTTGACCACCAGAGTTTGTTCTATATATGAATTATCCACTTGTAGCTTATATATCACATAAGCTAGTAGGAAACTTTGCAAAAATTCCTCATTGATCATTAGCTCCTCCTTCCACTGTTCATGCTCTTTCCTGCAGTGCTGATAGTTTCAGTTCTAGGAATTTACATATAGTTCTTATGAAATGACAGTACTAGAACCGCATTGAATATTATTGGTTCAGCACATCTCTAAGCAGCTTGCAAATACCCTTTCAGTTCACATTAGTATATTTCCAGTCTGAATTTTCTTTTAATTCTAAAAGAAGACTTCTAAAAAGAACAAGAAGAAAGTTCGATGTTTCCTAAAGCAACGTTCAAAGCAATTAAACGAAACCTTTTTAACAGCATGATCTTTTTCATTTTCACTATCACCTCCTTAGCCTTAAGTAAAAACCAAAAGAGACCTTTGAAAAATGATGATTTTTTATATTTAATACGTGATCTTTTCATGTTTCTGCTGTTGTATGCTTTTGAGCTGTCTAACAACTATGGATATGTAGCCAGCAGAAGGGCAAACTTGTCTCATATCCTGTGAAGAGGTGACTACCTGAAGTGTGAGTATGAAAGAAAGTATAAGAATTCTCTCAAAGGTTTTACTACAGAGAATATAGGGCTGAGACCTTCATCTAACCCTGGATGCATATTATTCTTAATAATGCATACCCGTACATTTTTGGAGACTTTAAGTAGTGAGCTTACTAAAATTGATGGTATTTTACAGAAACAGAAAAAAAAGTCATGTTTCCTGTATCATTCACAGTTCTTTAATTTGTGACATATCACTTTTATCTCTTCTTGCCTTAACACCAGATTTGGTTTAATTAAATTTATGTCAAATGAACACATGAAACGAAAGGAAAATCAGAAAGCCTGCAGTTGCCCATTAGTGAGTCAGTGTCTGCACAGTGAAAGGCTTTTGAAGCCTGGCTTACTGCCAGAACAAGCTTGCAATGATGCCCAGAGACACCCATGATGCTTTGAAGGAAAGGACTTAGCTGACCTGAACCTGCTCCATGGATTCTGTCCAAATCCTCATGGGCTGGATGTAAAATCTATAATAAGTCTTCTGTCTTCAACTATTTACCTCTCAAGTGAAAAGAGGATGTGAATCTACAATATCTGTAGATAATTAATTAGAATAAATCATTCTTTGTTTTGTGCTTGCTTAAAAAAATCCCCACAATTCCAATCACTTTTTAACACATTAGATACATACTTATCTCTAATCAGCGTTTTTCTTTCTTCCTTTTTTTTCCTTCCTTTTCCTTTTAAGTGGATCTAAAAGTCTTTATAATATGAAATATCACTGCCTTACTTTGTATGCAGTGGAAATGAGGAGTGTTGACCACAAGGTTTCTATCAGAACTCAACCCTCTGAGATACTGAGAGCCATGGTCCAAACCTAGAAAGGTGAAGCAGCATCTAAAGTACTTTGTGGGTCTGGGATGAAGACAGAAAACTATTTTCAGATGGGTACCACTGTGTAGCTGCCATCAGAGAACAACCAGACTGACAGAGGCTAAAGAGAGTGCTAAGGAGGTGCAGAGTTCTAAGTCTGTGTCTTAACACTAAAGCCTGTCTTTAGGCAGAAACCTTCGTGAAGAGCAGGAGGATACAACTCTAATTACTCTGTATGAAATTGAGGTATGATTCACAATGAAAAAGTCTTTGTGTGGTCAGCTTATTCCACTATAAAATGCATAAGAAAAGGCACTTGTGTTTGAGAATAAAAGCCAATGTACAAACAGTTCAGTGGAATACCTACTGAGAAATAGCTACTTTCCACACTCTTTTATAGACAAGGCCCTATAAATATATAAATAGATGATGTGAGTTTAGACTATTTGCTATTTAAATGTAATCATCTTCATGCTGGGCAAATTTCATATATATATCACACATGATTTAAACAATAGAATATGAAGTTATATAGTAATTTAATAGAGTTTTGTTGCCAGGTAGTAGTGAAAAAAATAATTCTCACTTCAATTTTTTTGCTGTTGTCATGATAAAATGTCAGTTTGCATCCAGTTTAGCAGCTGCTGACTCTTGATCCAGATCTCACAGTAGTAAGACATTAAATCAAGTCCTGGAGTTTCAGCATCTTGGAACACCAGTATTTTGTCAACTTACTTCAATATGAATATTAGATTACTTCAGCTCAGTTTGAAGTAAAAACCCTAAATTATATATACACTGTGTAAATAAATGAAATGATATGCCAATATATATTTACCTTCTATTATTTTAAATTTTAAGTTGTTTCCTTTGTAGTTTTTTGGTCTGAAATTTATAAAAGCATACTTTATTTTTAGGTAAATATGTATACCAATTCAGCGGTCACAAGAAAATACCACTTATCACGTTACACATATACCCTCCAGAAATGTGATCTTTCTTTGGAATACTACACATTTATTTGTACTTCTTAACATCTTGCAACTTAAAATAAGATTAGAGTCCATTATTCTAGTCAGTCTGACTCAGTAAGTCACACATATTTTGAAACAACATAAGGCTACTGATTCCCAAACCAGTGCCTTGATTCTGGCAGACTTATGAATTAGGCTTGGAATCCATAAAAGACAAATAAAAGATAGTAAACACATAAATATGATTTGAAAAATGAAGCTTCACATCTGAACAGAACTATAACCACCAAGATCGTGAATACCTAGAAAAAAAATTATTCAAAATGATATAGTGTCTCTTTAAAAGGAAGATAATGCTTCTCAGTAAATCCAGCTTTGAATCACACTTCCGTCTGTTGCATATTGAATTGTACACAATACATTATTTAAATTTGGAAAAAAAAAGCCAAAAAAAAAACCCAAAGTCACACCAAATCTTTAGGACCTCCAGTGAACCTTTTTTCAAGTGTACATCAACATTACACAAGTATCTTATTAGTTGTCAAGCAGCTGTCACTTATCTCCATATTCAGATGTTGAGTATATTTTAGAAACAGCAAATTTGGAATACTTACATAAGTTGAAAGGAGAAAAAAGTCATTATTTACATACCACAGATTAAAACTTTCATACTAATATCAGATTCTTTTATTTTGGATAACCCAAAACATTGTTATGTGGTAGCCTAATCTCAAAACATGGTTTTATTTTAGCTTCCCTTTTGACTTACTGAGTACTTGCAGGATCATATATGTTACCTGCCAGAAACCTTTGTCTTGTATGTCCCTCCTGGCTTAACTTTTATGAACTGTAAAAATAAACAATGCTTCTCATACATTTATTTTATTTCCTTAACCCCTGACCATCAAATTCATAGAATTTTTATCTGGGGGGATTATGAAGGTTCAGCTCATATCAGTAACTACAATACTTTTAACGTTTCTTCATTGCACATTCTATTTTGCTAACTAGGATTTTGTGATAAAAAGAAGGTATTTTCAATTTTACTCTGTAAAATAAAGCTTCTGAAAAAAAAGAATATTAAGGTGCTATAAACCCCATCCATGATCTTATGGTTTGCATGATAACAAAGTTACAAGATGAGGCCTCATGAACTGCGTATCACAACTTCCTGTCACTTATATTTAGCTTGATCTTAGAATCTTTGTCACTTGCTTGGGATCTAACTAATAAGATTTGAAAAATAGTTACAATGTTTTCCAGTTCCCCAGGCTGCAAGAACAGAGTGCATTCAGGAAAACAGAAAAACAGATTACATCTGAAGATGCCATAAGCTTGATGTCACCAGGAAAGATGGGTTTTGTTTGTTGTTTTGTTTTTTGGTTTTGGTGGTGGTTTTTTTAATGAGAGCTTCCATTCTTAAAATGTGCAGCTGCTTCTTATACTGAAAACACCCCTGTCATAGTAATCCTTGAAAAGAGTCATTTTTAAAACTGAAAGCTTCACCAGAGAAAAGTTCTAGTCTGAATCTACTGTGTTTTATATCACAAATGCTTGCCATAACACTGTGATAAAAATACTTTTGTCATGCAAAGTGCTAGTTTCAATTTTACATATGCAACTTCTAATTTTGCGGCAGATTTACATAAGACTTCAAAACTAAATTGTTTCCTATGGGAGTGGTCCAAACCAGGGAAAAAAATATGTAGGATAACTTGGAGCAGAAGATAGAAGGCAGCAGCAATAATGTGAGGTTGTGCCAGTGGCAAGGCATGCTTCCTACACTGCTGACTAACTTACCCATCAGGCAAAAAGAGTGGCCAGACTATCTGAGATATGGGTTAATTTTTGAAACCACTTCAAGGATTTTTGATTATTTTTTACCTTACCAAATGTAAAATAAAACCCATTTATGCACCTTCCATCCCTATCTTTCTTCTAGTCATAGGATTAGTGATACTTTTTGTCATTAAAAGAGAATATTTCTTATTTTTGTGTCAAATGTTGAAGCAAAAAAAGGAAAGCACTTGTGTAAAAAAATTAACTTTTATCAGAAAAATACGTAGCTAACCCTGTGATCTTTTGCAGATATTATCACTGGTATTATAGATCCTTATTAGAAACTACTGATTTTGTTTGTTTGTTTGTTTTAGTTTCTCCCCCATTCATGCTTTGTGTTTGAATGGAAAGATTCCTTAGGTAGGATCTTTTACTATCTTTCTGGATTTCATTATGTTTAACAATATTACCTCCATAGTATGGATCACATTTCTTAGCTTGTTTAGTAATTGTGTTCAGGAGCATCCTATTTCCTTTTGGAAAACAAAAAACCAAAAATAAACACAGGGAAATGATAGGAACATAACTACAATTTCTGTCAAAATGCCATATTTACAGAAAATAGGAAATAAACCTCTGTATCAAGAACAGTCTACCCAGAATATATCACCACCTGTCAGATGAAGCAAAAAATACCTGCCTTATTTCAAATCCATCTCCTCCATAAATGTCACAGAGTTTCAGAGTTGAATGACAACTTGAATTGAGGAATCATCCAAATCTCACATTTTTTCATTACATTTCTACAGCTTTGTGTTTTTTTTTTTTCTTAAGAAATGGCTTCTCTGCTAATGTATATTGTAACAAAATGAATTTAGCAAACTGATAAATGCATGCAGAATATTCTGAATTCAAGTTACTAAATCTTTTTTTAAAATAATGTTTTCACAGTATAACTTGTGACATTGGTACAGCCTGGTTCTATTAGAATGTTTTGATGAAAGTCCAGACAAGAACCCAATCTTACACCATCTTTGCGATGCAGAGAGTCTTCTTGAAATTAAAATCAATTTATGTCTCAACACTTTTTAAAAATATTCAGTTCTATGCCATTTTTTAAATGGAAGAAATTTAGTCTTTGCAAATCAACACAGATGGTTGTTAAAAGTGCATTCATTTTTTAACATCCTGAATTAGAGAAGGGATCACTGCTACAAAAGACTGAGTGTACATTTTTGATGATCAGAGAGACAACTTCTTATAAAATCTTGTAGCACAGGGTAGTAAGTGAATTGAGGCCTTCTCCATGTTTCTTCTGTTGGAACTTATGGTTTGCTTTCAGAGGTGTATTGATTTAGGATGTGAAGGTTCATAAATTAAGACAAGGAAATTCACAGATTCTGCTGAATTTAAAAACTCCCCTGCAATAGTCCATTTGCTCATTTTTGTAGCTTGTTACGGGAATTAAACAATGTTATCACCTAACATTGGCACTAAAAATGCTTTCAGACACATTTTACAGATCAAAGAGCATCTCTGTTACTGAATCTTGTCTTTGTAAATTCCCTATTTCCTTTAAACATGCTTTGTGGCAGAATTACAAAGCAAAATAAACATTTTTTTCTCCAAAAAATAACATTTTAGAGCTTCTAGTCAATTGTTGGCTTACAGAACAATCTCCTATAACTATCAGTTTATACACTACACAGTGTTCCTGAAACAGCTGCTGCCTCAGTTTATAGTAACATGATAAAAGAACCATCTTCTGGTACGTGTTGTTCTTTAATGTAGAGTTATTGAGCAGAGTACTTTACACATGTAGAATAAAGAGGAGAGGGGAGAAACCCCAGCACATTAATTTTCTTTGCAAAACGTGTAATAGGTTGCTTAGTTCAGAAAATGCTGTTATAGGGTTTAGAAGAAGTAGTAAGCAATGTGTCTCCTGAGAGAGAAACAGAGAAAGAATTACATGCTAGTTAAGAACATGCAGTAAATCTATGTCCCTGCTTTTACACACAGTATTTAATATCAATGACATAAGAAAGAGAAATCTGCCAACATAGTCACTTAGAGTTTGCAATTCAGTTGTCATGTTGAAACTTACTATAGGCATGAGCAAAATGTGGTGTGAAGAATACATGACTTGATATTATACTGGAAAAGTGAACTTTGCAACTGCTTATGCATAGTTAAGCATCTGTAATTGCTATTTTTTATGCACGACTTTAGCCAAAGACAAAAAAAAAAAAGAAAGGAAAAAAAAAAGTACTCTCAGGTAACTTTAATGATGGCAAAATTTTGCCTTTCTGTGATGCTTTTGTCATCTGCTTGTATCTGGCATTTTATATGAACACATATTTTTGCATATATTTTGTTTATGTGTGAGCCTTGGCATTTTAGCCATCTCCTGCAGAGGCCCCTTAGTACCATATGCTTCTGTTTTTCTTCATTGTGTGATGTGATCTCTTCTGACTGTTACATGCACGTGAAAGGACAGTGGGCTTTTGGGGGAGAAGAAACCATGCTTTAAGAGAGCACACGTCAGTTGCTCTTCAGTCGTTTGGAGCTGATTGGATCTGACAAGTGTTGTAGCTACTCATCGTAATGGATGTCTCTGCTTTAGCAGAGGAGAGGTGAAAAGGATGTAATTCCCAGTGGAAGAAGGCAACATGAACTATTATTTAATTACAGGCTAATATAAAAATCCCTTGGAATCCCTTGTTGGTTTGTGGACTTGCCTCTTCCTTTCTCTGCAAGGCAACAATTAGGGCTTTTAATGCAGCATGGACAGCTATGCCTTTTAGGAAAATAGTTCCTAAAATATATAATATGCTCATTCCTTTCTCTTATAAAGCACAGAAGTCTGCATAGATATGCCATCAATTCCTGAAATCACTCATGTTTTTGTCCTGCTTAAAAGATTATTTTTCTTATTGAACAGCTTGAAAGCCACATTCCACATTCAACAGCAGCTTTGAGATCTGCAGGTTGTTTGCTTTATTCATCAGGAAGGCTTGATTACTTCTCTGACTGAGTCTCTGCACCTTGTTTCTACAGAAGCACTAATGTTTTGATTCAGTTCAAAACACATCTGGCCTATTTCTTTGTGAAATTGAAATTCACATTTTTTTCTCATCTAGAGAAAAAAAAAATCTTTTGTTTGTTATGGTTGCTTTGGAAAAAATCAGACTTGTGATCATCTGCTTTATCTCCATTATGAGATTCACACGTGCCTGAGTAGCAAAAGACAGCAGTGTCAAAACCTGATGTTCATATTTAAACACCAGAAATACAATGAAGATTTCACACTCAAACTTAAACTCAAAATGCAACTAAGATTTCATAAATGAGAGCCAATAAAAAACCCACAACAAAAAAGCCCTAAAATATTAAGACAAGCCCTCAACGAACAAACACCCCAAAACACCCTAAGTACTGCCCAGAATAAATGTTTGGATCCTCATTAACCCAAATTGGTTTCAGTTCAAGATACACACTTCTGCACATTGCTGGGTTTGGGCCTTTTTATTTATATGTTTTATTTAAATATATGCATTTATTAGATAAAATTTATATTTTTACATATTTATTTTAATATTGTCTCTAGCTAGTGTAAAGACAACTGTAGGTATTTCACTGCTACTAGGATTAGCAAGTGAGTGTTAAAATACTATTAACACAGTGTAACAGGAAGACTTACCTGACACCTAACATTTTAGAAGTCTCACCAGAAGATAATTCAGAAATAAAGAAATAAAACGCTTATAGAACACAGAAGTACATGAGCAATGGAAATAAAATTTTACTCTTCTTGCATAAATGGTCCTTTTTTCACCGGCTGTTGCACAGGGAAATTTGCATGTTGAAATTTATTAACTCTCTCACACAAGTAGCTAGATTCCAACCCCAAGTACAATGTATGATAATAGCAACACCATACCACAGATAACTGTTGAGTTTGCACAGCTTTTCAGGGACACCACTTCATAAAGTATGCAAATCTCTTCACAAGCTTATAGACTTAATGCTGAGTTATTTAAAATATATTTTAAATATGACAATTCAGTAAACATGGATGTTTTTAAAACTCAACTTAATGAGAAAAGAAAGATAAAGTGATTTGCCAGTTAAAAAGTGACATGCCTGGAATTAAAGCTTCCCTCTTTTGGTTGGTCCTATTTCTCCAGGCCATGCTGCCTCTCTTTTCTGAAAAGAAAGTCACACCCATTCCACATTATCTCCAGTATTTGTTCACCATGAATAAGCACGATTTCCATTTTGGTAACTCTTCTGCACATTAATATCTGATGCTTGAAAGGCTCAGCCTGTGATTTTCGAAAGAAAATCGCAGTCTTCTTATCCATATTTGCCAGCATTGACACCAATATGTATTGTCCTAAAGCTTTGGCTTTTGCTTTCATAACACTATTAACACACTTGGAGCTGACAAGAGGAAGTTCACCACTGAATATCTGCCATGTAGAAGACTTCTAGGATTCAATGGAAATCAGATATTATGAGCCTCATCCTGGAGCTACAAAATGAAAGTTTTTCCAGTTATGTATTTTATCATGCATTTTTAAAAGTCAGCACATAATAGAGGCTGTAACACAGGAATATTTTACCTTTTCAAATCCAATTCGCAGAAGGAGATATATGAACTATTCACAAAAACACTTTCCTATGTAATTGTTCGTTCACTTAAAGATACATATTTCTCCTTGGTTTTTGAAATTTTCAGAGGCAGAAAGTTTTTCTTTCTCTTCTTTCTCATCATCCTTTTTTTTAAAGATCAGAATATGAGGTAGTCTAATGTCTTGCTGTGTGCAGTTATCTGACTCTGAAAAGTGACAGAGAGTGATCCTTACACATTCACTCAACTGATGTGACATATTCAGTGTAAATGATTGGCTGCTATGGAGGAATCTCCCAAACTGTTTTGTACCTGAAAATACTCCTTGAGAAGATTCAAATCTGATTCTAATGTCATCAAAAGATATAACTTTCCCTCCAAAATAGAAACTGACTGAATAGGTGAATGTTAACCTGACAGGCCTGTTTCAGAGACTGCAAAAGTTGGGCAGCTTGTGTTAGAAAACTTGGCCAGAAGAGATTATTCAGTGCACATTTGAAAACTAGGTTGAAGGTCCCCTGTGAGCTAAACCAACAGTAGTAGGAGATTGAGAAGAGCTCAGACTTTGCCTGACGTTTTACTTGAGTCATGAGAAAAATACAAGGATAATCTGCCTAACAGCAAAAGGGTGAGAAAATTAGAGAAACCAAAAGAGGCAAGCCTGAACTTTGCATAGAAGGTAAAAAGTGAAAAGAAAGCATTTGGAAAGAATGAGATGTAATTCAGGCATACTTTCAGGTTCCTGATTTCAGCATTGCATTTCTGCTTTCTGGCAATATCTATGTTCGGAGGTAGGCTAAACAAAAAAGTAAGGAGAAGCAGATCTCCTTTCACTCAAAAAATGTTACATTTTGAAAAATTAACAACAGCAATTTATCATTCTTCAATCAACATGCACAATAGCAATTGCTAATTGGCTTTTAAGACATTGAACATGGCTGGGAAATTTCTCTAAAACTAGGCAAGAAAAGCAGAAAATTATTGAAAGAAAATGCAAGTTCTTTGTTATCCATGGTATAGAAAAACAGCACATCCCATTGTCTGGGAGACAGAACAACAGTACCAAGCTTGCAGTTGTCTCTCAGGGGACCAGGTGCCTCTCATTTGGCTTTTGGGGAAAACGGAAGCAAGAAGTGCAAGGATATCAGCATCCAATTTGTCACTAAGGGAGTACTACAAAGGTTGATATCCCTGTGGGCCAGTTCTGGAGGGCGGGATGTGGAAAGCATTCCCCATGGGTAGAGCCGTCAGTTGATATTGCTCATGATTTCTTGGCTGCCAACCGTCCGGCACATAATTTAAAAATGTCTATGGCTGTTTTAGCCCTGGGCAACATGCATGGCATAAGACTATACATTGGCCAGGCTCCTGTAGGCACACCGCCTTTTTCAAAAGAAATGTCTCCCCTGACCTTATCCATGATAGCACATCCTCAGTGTCTCTGCAGCACGCACTAGTGCAATGCTGCTTACATGGGAGGAACCATACGGGTGGACAGTATTTTGCTTTTCTTTCTACCATTTTGCACAGATGGCAAGTGTTTATGCATTTCCATGTGGCTGCACACTGGACAAGATGATCAAGACAGATGATTTATAATAGAGCTCACTGGAGATGAGACTCAGTCTACAGTGGTTTAAGTTCACTGGGTTGCTCATAAATAGGGGCTGTTCTTTGTGGCTGGCTAATAGCATCCTTTGAAACAGGTTTGAGCCAGCCACCGTGTAGCATACATAAGTTATAGACACACCTCTTACTGTTATTGAAGGACTATGACCACTTTGGAGCTGTATACATGCATTTAGAGTTAGAAGTGTGTGTGGGTTAGAGGGTTGCTTTTTTTTTCCTCCACTGCCAGTTGTTCAAAGCTATCAAATGCATAAGGTATTATGCAATGGGGCTTGTCTGTGCCAAGGAACAGGACAGAAGGCACACTGGGCATAGTGAAGGGGGGAAAAGGATCTCGTCAGTCCTGGAGGGAAAGCATGATATAGACCAACTTCTTCCTACATAAACCTAAAGCTGGACAGACTGTTGTAATCTCTGAAGACTTTAGAAGAAAGTACACGATTGAAGGCTGAAGGCTTGAGCACAAATCCAGAAAACCTTTGAGATTTACCAACTGCTCCTCTTAATCATGAAGCAGGGGGGTCCTTTCCTCATTTGTGGGTCCACTCACACCCCAAACAAATCTGAAACCATTACAATGCATGGCAGTTGGTCGATAGTGTGGAAAAACCTCATTTACTGACTGGCCAGACAGTTTTAAAACCTTCAGATTTTTCTAAGTCTAGGTTATTAACTGTCTGACTGTAATCACATCTTCACCATAGGGAGCTTCAAAAGCTTTTCATTTGCATTGAATCAGTTGCCTTCCTCCCTGTCTTTTTCCCCCTGGAAATAAGCTTAAATAATTCAACAAACTGCACACATGGCTAGTGATTATTGAACCATTCTGAAACACTCCAGGCAAATGGACCATTATGTAGTGGGAATTAAAACTTTCCTCGCAGTCATTGGGAGAAAGACATATACATATGTGTATAATCCTTCTCTCTCTCTCACATGTATGTGTGTGTGTGACAGAGTATGTGGGCAGGGATATTTATAAACATCCCCTTCACACAGAGACCTTGTGACTGTCCCAAATAATTGTTCTAAACAATGTTCTAAGACTGCATTAGAGGTGACCCATGGCAGTTTATACAGAGTGTGCATAGTGGAGGTAGGAAGAGATTTTCTTAACACTACATTTTTTCACCCCGAAAGCATAGCATTTCTCTTTCTTACTACATGTTTGTGTGCAGGAGTCACAGCGTTCTGCTTACTAACTCTACATAACACAGCAGCTTGTTTCCCTGTGTACCAATGTCATAAATGGGAATATATGAAAAAAGTATAAAACAAGTTGATGAGTTTAATTAATTACACACCTTTTAATTTTTTAATGGATAACATGATTTAAGTGATGCCACTGAACTCTTTAGGGCAAGCAAAAAAGTAGAGGTAACAAAACCTCAGCTCAAAAATAAAACAAGACAGCTTTTCACTACCTAAAACGTCATGGTTGTATCTAATATTTCTAAACTGAATGCCTCACTCATCCCTTTGGCTTTCCTCCATTTCAGTATAGGACCTGTCATTGCTACTCTTCAGGCACAAGCTATCAGACCATTAACGTCGCAGTGTTAGGTTTTTTGCTTCCCATGGCTGGCCAGCTTTTTTTCTTTTAATAGGAAATCTATGCAAGTGGCACATCAGTTGTTACCTGAAGAGATGAAAACAAATGAACAAATCTAATTCATAAAACTCTAAATATTAGTTTCTTGTGATACTAACAAAATTTATAACAGATAAAAGGAAAACAGGGAGGGATAGAGAGCCTCATAAGGCAGCTGGCATCACAGGCATCAGATTTGGGCCTAGTTAACAGCATTTTATTTAAGTAAGGAGAAACAAATATACAGTGACACGAAACTTTTCCTATATTCTAAGGACAAAAAATACACTTGTTCCCTTGTTGCATGCCATTCTGATACCATATATATGTGCACATGTGTAGTGAAAATGGATAAGAAACAATGTTCAGAAACCCAGTGTATAAGGTCGTATCTGATTAGTAGCCCTCCATGTTGTGCTAACTAGAAGAGAAACGCTAGTTTCCTAAGTACTGAAAACTAGGCAAAATTCTTTGGCACAATTCAACTTCTCCATAACATAGGGGAACATAAAGCGAATAGGGCATACTACAAATAGTTTTCACTGTGAATATGATAATAACATATTGAGACTTTTAATGCAAATAAGATTTGTCATGAGATTTTTAATACAGTTTATTACATTTTCCCAACTATGTTTTTTCTCCTCTTCTTTCTTTCTTTGAATAGCTGACCACTGTTCAGTCTTAGTAGCTTAAAGGAGAGTAGAATTTGACTGTTAAGAACCTGTTTACTGTCATGTTAGTAGAGAACCTTCTAAATATCCTGAATATCTACAAAGCATTCTCCCCATAAATCCTATACCTATCCTTTTTTGCACCTCTCTAGAGAAGATCAGAAGCTCTCATTAGCTCTCACAAAGATCTTTTTGCTTTCTGGACGCTATATAAACAACTGTATGCAGAATTAATTAAAGAACTGGCTTCAGAATCCTCCTGATCTTTCCAGTCATGGACATGGCAGGAGCATGAATACTCTGTATTAAAACTCTGAAGGGCATTTTATTTCTGCACCTGAAATTGTTGCTGAGACCATTGGAAACTTTGCTGAGGTACTTAGTAACAACAGACCATTTGGAAAAGAATATATGCATAATGATCTTCCACTTAACTGTTTCTTTACTTGTCTAGTTACGCTAGTATCAAATACTTCAGTTAACGTTTCTGCCTATACTAAAGACTGAGAGACCTCAGCAACAGACAGTGGGATCTACTGCTAGGTTAATTAATCCTTCCTTTGCACTCAGTTAGGAAAATAAGAGAAAGAGATAATTGTGTGATGTCCAGGACCTAAAACACCTCTTCAATCATTGATTTTCTAAATATATGTGCACTATCAGTTGTCATATTGAGAATCTGGAAAGAAAAGTAGGATTGGGAACCAATGTAGCTTTTTTAGTTAAGTGTCTGTTTTGTGTATTAAATATTTTATAAAATTTAGCTATGGCTATGAATGTTAATACAATGTCATTGAAATCATAGAAAACAACTTATAGCACACTTGAGTTAACTTTAGAAAGTGTTAAATTAGTCACTTGTCCATGTCTGTTGTTGAACAACAGCTTCCTATTCACTAGAAATAAATCCTGTAACATTAATTTTCAAATACCACTTTTATTTGACTGATGTATGACATACATCCAAGAAGTAGTACTCATCTGAGCATCTTCTCCATGGGTGAGATCCTTCCATATAAGTAGTTGCTTTGCAAAGCAGTTCAATGCAATGTGCATTTAAAGTGCTTTTAAAGTGCACTTTACTAGCCTTTTGAAGATCAGTCCTACATAGTTATCAATAACCTGGGCCTGACAATGGCTCCAGTATAGCAAGGCAAAGGGAATTCAGACAGAGTAAAAGAAACATGATGGAGGACACTGCCTCTGCATTACTATAATAAATAAAAATCACACTGTCAAGTTTACATTTCATCACTGCCAGTTGGCTGACTGGCCTTTCAGAGTTAAGACCATTGTGTGAAGTGATGATGGGATCTAAATCTTGGTTATTTTTGCAGTTAATTTGTTAAAAATCAGCAGACACATTGTTTTTCTATAGGTGTTTCTGGATTTGAATTGGGCAGGTTCAAAGCCGAAGAATCATCACGATTTGTAGAAATATCACTATTAAATAGGTGGGTGGAGCAAAATAAAGGAATCAGATTTGTACTCATACTGTTAGCAAATCTCCAGTAGTGGAAGTTAGGAAGATGCAACAAGAATTTAGTGCCACAGTGAAAATAAAAATATGGGCACCAGCACTACCATCTCTTGCAATTTAGGCACTTAACTTGCTGATATTCTTCGTGTTTCCAGAGAACTTGGAGACCAAAATGGAATCAAAAGAGCTAGTTTTGCCTTTTTAGTTTTCTTCTGAGGCTCTTTTCTATTTTTGTACAGTGTTATTTTTCCTTGCCAGGCATCCTTTCCAGGCCATCCACTTGCCCCTGCCACACTCCTCACCCCTTGTCTTTTGTTCAGTCAGCTTGGATCTATGTGGAATGAGATTCAACTTGTACTATAGCACAAGGACAAATTCGTGACACTAAAGCTGTTTAACAAGAGTTTAGGACCACCAAACTTCAAGGCTAAGCTGATCCAAAGCCTTGGAGCACACTTTATCCAGGGAGATGTAACTACTGCATGCTTGATGTGAGAGCATAACTGTTATCAAGATCTACAGACTGTGTGAATTTTCAGTCCTCTGACTTTAATAAAATTGCCTGGATGTAGGATCAGGATTTGGTGCTCTTTATTTACTCTGTGTACCTATCTGCTAAAAGAAATGGCTGACATAGTGTGTAAATAATGAGAACTCCCCAAGACTCTTGCAAGTTCTGAAGAATCGAAAAGTTTGGAATTTCATAGAAGTTTAATTGATTTTTTTTTCCTCCCTCATCACTTCTTATTTTTGGATTCCTTCACTAGAAATAGAAAAAGAAAGGTTTATTAAAAAAAGAAAAAAAAAAAAAGAAACTAAGCTAGTTTTTCAGAATAAAAATGTTCTGATTTTTCAGCTAAGCACATGAACTTATGTGTGAACCAAAATTGCACCAGACTAATATTCATCGTACATTAGTCAGTAGGACATGCCCTGTTGTGAGTTACTGGTTAATTTATGCATTACCTGCCGGCATTATGAGGTGGAATTATACCTTGGGCACTGGTAGCTGAGATTTTCCAACACTAAGCAGTAATGGAAATTGCTAATCCCAACTCATTTTGTCATGGGGTTCATATTATGCAGGCCCACACATTTTGCTGCACTCAGCAGTTTGACACAATACCTGTAACAGCACTAAGATGGAAGAATAAAATATATCTTTAAGCTCTAGTATGGGATGCAATGTGATTTCAGGAAACAATATTAAGCCATTCACAAACATAGATTTCTGAATTGTACCCTTGCTGCTACAAAGCTCCAACGTCTGATGATCAATTATGTGTTTTGACAACATTCAAAATTCAGACATTCTCTATCTAGGCTGCAACTATTTGACCCCTGGAAACAAGCACTTATTTCAGAATCCTAGCTGTGGTTTCTGCTCCTCTGCAAATTTAAGGCAAGCCTTCTGAAATCTATGAGATATGAAGAAGATTTAACTTCCATGACTGTTAAAAGAAAAATTGCTCACTTTCCAGATGCAAGATTTGGGAGGCAGCTCCTGGAATGCTTAGGCTTTCCCCATCTTTCACTGTTCACTCAAACCCAGTTTGGGGGTTTCCTTTATATGATTTCAGCAAAGAAGGGTTTAATCAGATTATATGTTTGTCCCAGTTGATTAATTACTCTGTTATTGAGGCAGGATTGTACTGGGTTTTAATGCTAAGTATCAGCTTCCCTAGTCCTATCTCCTGTCATCATCTGTCATATTATGCTTCATTACTAGTCCATTCATTTTCAAGATAGCTCAGACAAATAAGGAGCCAGGTTATCAAACAGTGCTTTTCATTTTGCCAATTATGGAATAAGGAGTTAACAAAAGGCAATAATTTCCTGTCCTTCTATGCTACAGCATAAAAAGAAACATCACTTACAATTCCCACTTAGCAACAATTTTGTACACAGCGTAAATTAATAAACTGAGATTTGGTTGGCCTGTATCAGTCTTAGGAAAGTGTGAGTGAGAAAAGGCACAGTCTATATATTTTTAATGTTGTTTTTTTTTTATTTTTCTTTTATTTTTTTTTTATGTTTACCTAACCCTATTTCACTGGCAAATATGATGGAGTGCAGAGTTGTAGAAGTTGCAGCAATGTAGAAGTTGCAGAAGTGTAGAAGTTTTATTGTCATACATTTAAACAGAAAAAAATGAAGTAAAAAGACTGTGAAGAAAATCCTTCTGTCATTTGGCATAAAACAAAAATAATAACCTTCCAGGGCAAGAAGGATAGTTTGTTAAAAGTCCTCTCTTAAAATATTCAGAAACCTGTTATGCTGTGTTTTTATCTCTGTGTTACAAGTTACCTTCTTCAGACATCTGCTGAAAGACTATTATTGTCAAGGGAAGTATTTCCTTAAATAAAGTCTATAACGAAGAAATTTCAACTAGTGTAAGAAGGTATCACTATTTCTGCCACACAATGGTGCAGTATTGGAAATTAAATAAATTATTTCACTAAAGTACATACAGAAATAACTGTGTTTTCCTTCAGTTAATTGTCTGTTTCTCTGCTTAACTGTTTTATAGCAGTGCACATCTTGATATGAAGGATAATGTTAACAGTAAAGAAAAATAGGCTATTTATACATGCTAGAGAAACATTTAGCTGGAAAAGAATTGTCTCAGAGAACATTAAGCTCCTCTTACTACCAGTCTGCTTGATTTTGAACAGAAAAATTAGAAAACTGAGTGTTCTTTTAGTAGAGATGAGATTTCAAAATTAGAAGCCTAGGGCACCTGCCCAACTTGTAAAGTGCTGAGCATCTGAAAGTCCCATTGCCCTCAGGTGTTTTGTTCTGATATCACCTGAGACTTTGATCCAGCAATGATTTGCATTTTGCATTATGCAAGTGTAATCAAAATGTACTAGTTATCAAAATCATATCAGGACACATAGCAAGCTGAGTGACAACAGCATAAAGTAATCACATCTAACTGTATTATTCTGATTTTGTAACATTTTCCTCCTTTTGGTTCCTCAATAATACTGTTTCTATAAACAGGAATATTTCAGAAAGAAAAATTATTCCTTAAGGAAACATTTTTTCTTAAAAAAAAAATCTTTTTAGTAATTAAAAATGCTGGATTTAGACTCTTTCTTTCCCCACCTTTTTGCCATAGGAGGTGATAACGTTCACTAATAAGCTTTATGCCATCTTTTAAAAAGTATTTATGTTTCACTATTTTCCCAAAACTTTCTAAATTAAGAATATATGGCAGAAGGAAACATGACATTAAAATTACTTCTAAAAATTGTTGATGAAAATTATTTTGAAGTCTCACTTTTCCAAACTGCTATATTTTCAGGGGGGTTGTCTGCGCTTTTTGAACAAGGTCTGTGTTTAATGAGGTGCTCAAATTTCTTGGTGAAGATTTTCTTCCTTTTTACCTTATATCCTTTGCTATCTGAATTATTGTGTTAACATCATATAGATAAGAGTTTGAGGTATTAAAGTAAAAAAGACCATGCAAAAAATAAAAGAAGCAGAGTAGATATCCAGATGTACTGGGAGAGAGTGAGGGGAGATAAGATTTCTCTGCAAAAAATACTTGAGAAAGAGGAGAGATTATTCTGTAGCAGTGCAAGCCCCAAAGGGCATCGTTTCACAAAGAAATATATGATTAAATTTGTCAAAAGCAATTGAACAGCTATAGATGAAGACAGACTAGAGGTTCTGATTCATTTAAGAGGGAGCAAAAGACCTCGACAAAAGCAAATACAGCAAAATGCCTGAGGATGGGCGTTATGAGAAGGACCCAGAAAGTTAACGGGTGGATGGTCCTTCCTGGTCACATCAGTGGAATAGATGCTCTGACTAGGGTGAGAAAGCAAGAGAAAACTGCAGAGGGAAGGGAATGAGAGAGTATTACAGAGCAAATTAAAACCAAAGTAAGTAGCAATAAGAGGAGAGATCTCTCATGACTTAGGGATTGATGTGCTGTTCTAAAGGGAGTCATGTCTAGTGAAAGAGAGAGACATGCAAGGATCTTGTCTGAAGACAAAGAGCAAACTGTTGATGTTGGAGTTAATGTCTTCAGCAAGAAGTCAAAACAGAAAGATGGATCATACAGATAAATTCTGTAATGAGATAGTGTCTGTGATAGAAATGAATCAGGATAATCAAACAGGGATTTCTTATCTTACCACATTCTATAGCTGTAGAGCCCCATGGGGAAATATAGCACCCCCTTAATCGTTTATGGTCTTTGGATAAAGAGAAAAATCCTCTAATCTCTGCTTCTAATCCTTCCCTATTTCCACTGACACATTCCCCAAGTAATAAGGATTGTGGGGAGTAAGAAAAAGGAAAATGCTGAAAGCTTGGCTGAGGCAAACACTGTCCATCTTTACCATGAGAGGGAGACAAAATATTATACGTTAGATATAAAGGGCACCAGAAAAGACTGGTAATAATTTTTTCCTCATTTCCTGTGTAGTACAAATCATCAACGACCCCATTAAAATCAGTGGTCCTCCCAGGAGCAGCTCACATGCATAAGGCCACTAGTAAGTGTGGTTGGACCAGATGCTTTTTCTGCTCAGAGGATCCTACAGAACAGCAGAAAGGAGACATGTAGACTCTTTTCTGCTCCATCCTATGGACACTTGGGCTTCACTTTCTCATGCTTTCCCTTGACCAAAGTAATCTAGTCCATTCTGAAATAAAATACTATTGGAAAAAAAAAACCAAATGAATAAACAAAGCCAATGAGCAATCATATTTTATTTCTTAAATAGCTAAAAAATTGAAAATATTCAGAATATGATCAGGTGCTTCTCTACATTCCACATTACTTGTGGACAAGTTAGTTTTCAATAAATATACATCTCACTCATTCTTCAGCAAAGAAAATAGTAGACTTTGTATAATTTAACAACAGTGAGAACTCCAAAAAGCATTTCACAGTGTTGTGTTTATAATGATCTGTATAATAATCTATTTTATTTCATTGGACAAGGTATTGGTGCAAATCATGACTATAATTCATATGGTACAAGGGCTACAGAATCAGTTATTTAGCACATGTTTTTTTGATAGCCCCCTAGGGGCCTGATTTTTCACTTTGCATCTATTTTACTCCTACACCTGTTTAGCTGTTAAGTCCTTCTACCTCACCATTATAATCTCCATATCTTTTCAATACATCCTTTTACTGCTTCATTCAGTGGCTGTGAGCAACTCAACATTGTATAAGAACTGGGCTAAAAATGTACTAGCTGAAAAAGCTTTTCCATGAATTTGCCACACACAAAATATTTTCAATCTAGACTACTTTTAATTTGAAGACATAGCACTAGCAGCTAGATAGTGAACATAGCATTATGTGCCCCTTAGAGGGAAAGAAGTATGCAACTGATTCCTTGAGATTCACCATTCTGGGTTTCTTCAGAACCCCATCAGGAAGAGTAGACATAGAAAGAATGAATATAGGTCATTTTAAATCATGAATTTCAAAGTATTATAACTTTTGCAAGTGTTATTTCACAAAGCTAAAATGAATATAATTGCAAACATCTTTCTTCCCAAGTTATTTTTGCATTTTTGTATATGGTTGCATGATATGGACTAACTGCAACCAAAGGAAAAATTATCAAAGAGTTGGTAAGATGTTATCCAAAATAGCAGCCTTTTGTACAGAATTGTGTGAACTTATAAGACTGGATTAGAGAGGCAGGAGAACTCTACATAAATGAAGAATGAGGGTCTATAGAAGTGCAGAGGAATGTCTTCCCATTCATTGTTAAGAGGAAGGGATTAGGTTTGTTTATTTTCTGAAGAGGATTGATGGGATTTGAGAGAAGGAGGACAGAAAGTACAAAGATGGCACCAAGTCTGACCTGGATATAGGAAGGATAATGATATCCAGGGTAACATAGAAATGAAGAGGTTATTTATAAAAAATGTTAGGAGTTCATTTGAAATTACGCACAATACAAAAGCAAATTTCAATAACTAATTAAACATACAACATATTTGGAGATAGATTCCCTTATTTAATATTCTTTCCTCTGCCCAGAAACACCTTTTGTTCCACATGAATATGTATTTCAGTGAAGATACAGAATATTTAAAACTTATTAATCATCACTGAAAAGATATTTAAATGTGAGCATTATTAAGCCATTCTTTAGCACAAGGGTGCATAACATGTCTGGCATAAGAGACAAATCAGATGAGCTCTTAGCAGCTTCAATGCTGTCAAACTCTTTTGTGAGAGAGCAATGTTACTGAATTGACTCTACACAATTTTCGTAATAATACAATACAAGTGTAGATTTAATGGGCAATTTTATTAGCAGAAGAGAATCTTTTTGACTGTAACAAAAACAAATGCCTTCCTTTTGGCAATCACAGTACTTTTTTTCTAAAAACTGCATGAGGATCTGTGTTTTGTTACTTACCTCCCATTGAAAAAGATTTAAGATACCCTACCTATTCAGAGTTATATCATTAGGAATTCGGTAATAGAAGATGAAATAAAAGCCACTGTACAATAATGATGTTATCAAATCAAAAAGCTTTTCTTTCAGAAATCTCTTCAAAGTTTGTTAACTCAATGAAGAAACCTGGAAACTAATCCTAATCACTGGGTTTTTTTTCAAAGACATTTCTTCATTCAGGTAATGGCAAAATCTCAAATAGCTAACCAGGGCAAAGACAAGGAATATGTTTTTTTTTCACAGATTTCACAGCTCCTGTATATGACGATGATTCTGAAAGTATCTCAGTTGTAAAAAGGAGATACTGCATATATGAAATAGTTCAGGTTTATGGTATTTTGTGGTCCTTATTTCTGAAATACTGGAAACAGATTGTGCTAGCAATACAATTGAAATTCTACATGTTCATATTGAAGTATGCAATATGCAAAAAAATTGGATAAGAGTGTATATGAACCCCTAGTTAGTCAGCAGATTACTAAGGACAGTGTTAAACAATGGCATGAATTACAGCTTTTAAAATGATATTTTTAATGTGAAGCTTTCCACTTTTTCCATTATCTCCCCTTGTCCTCTCCAAGTTACTTATCTTTTTTTTTTTTTTTCTATATCAGAGGAGTCTTGATTTCTGATCTCTTCCTCTCCCTGAAAGGTCTATTTCATCATTTCTTTCTCCTAGCAACATATGCTCCAATCATCTGTTCCAGGTACCTCTTCCTCCTCCATATTCTAAGGATTTCTGAGGCTTCTGTGAAAGTAACTCTTGTTGTTACTATGCTTCTGCCTGCTTTAACTTAGCCCTGAGGGCAGTAGCAGTGGAGTAACTCTTAAACCTTAAAAAGAAGTGACAAAAAATGGTGTTACTGAAAGACTAGACTGCACTTAGGAAGTAAATGGAGGAAGGAAAATAATATCCTTGGAGTTCAGGAGGACAGAAGATCATAATGGTGCTGGGAAAATGAAATTCATTTAAATGCAGGCATAAGACATCAAACTGTCTCCAGCTAGGTGCTCCCAAAGGTAGCTTTGGAAATGATGTTTGTTGATAAAACCTACCGGAAAACATGAAATCTGAACTCAGACACATAGGATGACTAGAAAAATGACGCGTTCCTACTTTAAACGTAGAAGTTCTGATCTCTCCCAGAATTATTCAGAGGAGCCAACAAGGAGAGGCATACTACTGGACCTAGTGTTAGGAAACAAAGAGGGACTAGTGAAGGATGTTAAGGCTGAGGGGAGCCTTGGTTGCAGTGATCATGAGAAGATGGAGTTCAGGATCATGGGTACTAGGTACAAAACAACAAGTAAAACTGCAATCTTGGGCTTTAGGAGGGCTAATTTTGACCTTTTTAAGAAGCTTCTCAGAGAAGTCCCATGGGCCAGGGCTCTGGAAGGCAGGGGAGCTCATGAGAGCTGGCTGCTCATGAGAGCTGTATCCCTAAGAGCAAGAAATTAGGCAAGGGAAATACGAGACCTGCTTGGTTGAGCAGAGAGCTTCTGAAAAAGCTCAGGTGGAAGAGGGAAGTCTACGTTTCATGGAAGACAGGACTGATCACTTGGAAAGACTAAAAGAATGCTGTCAAGGTATGCAAGGATGAAACAAGGAAAGATAAGGCCTCCTAGGAGTTAAACCTGGCAAGGGACAACAGAAAGAGTTTCTTCAGGTATATTGGAGGCAAAAGGAAAACTAGGGAGAATGTGGGCCTACTGTTGAATGAGGCTGGTGTCGTGGTGACAGAGGATGCAGAGAAGGCAGAGTTGCTGAATGCCTTCTTTGCTTCAGTTTTTACTGCTCAAATCATCCCTCAGGAGCCCCAGAATTTGAAGGTAACAGGGAAAGTCCAGAGGAAGGAAGACTTTCCCTTGGTTGAGGAAGATCAAGTTAGAGACCAGTTAATTAAACTGGATATCCACAAGTCCATGGGTCCTGATGGGATGCACCCACGAGTGTTGAGAGAACTGGCAGAAGTCATTGCTAAACTATTCTCCATCATCTTTGAAAGGTCCTGGAGAACAGGAGAGGTGCCTAAAGACTGGAGGAAAGCAAATGTCTCTCAAATCTTCAAAAAGAGCAAGAAGGACGACCCAGGAAACTACAGGCCAGTCAGCCTCACCTCCATCCCTGGAAAGATGTTGGAGCAGCTCATTCTGGGGAACATCTCAAAACATATGGAGGAAAGGAAGGTTATCAGAAGTAGCCAGCATAGATTCACTAAGGGGAAGTCATGCCTGACTAACCTGATAGCCTTCTACGAGCGCATGACTGGCTGGGTAAATGAATGGAGAGCAGTGGACATCATCTACCTCGGCTTCAGCAAGGCTTTTGACACTGTCTCCCACAGCACCCTCACAGATGAGCTTTGGAAGTGTGAGTTAGATGAATGGACAATGGGGTGGATTGAAAATTGGCTGAAGGACAGAGCTCAGAAAGTTGTGACCAGTGGCACAGAGTCTAGTTGGAGGCCTGTGGCCAGTGGTTTTCCTCAGGGGTCAGTGCTGGGTCCAGTCCTGTTCAATATATTCATCAATGACTTGGATGAAGGGATAGAGTGTACCATCAGCAAGTTTGCTGATGACACAAAACTGGGAGGAGTGGTTGACATGCCAGAAGGCTGTACTGCCATCCAGTGAGGTCTAGACAGGCTGTAGAGCTGAGCAGAGAGGAACCTTATGAAGCTTAACAAGGGCAAGTGCAGGATCATGCACCTAGGGAGGAATAACCCCCAGCAGCAGTACAGGTTAGGGGCTGACCTGCTGGAGAGTAGCTCTGAGGAAAAAGACATGAGAGTCCTGGTGGACAACAGGCTGACCATGAGCAATCAGTGTGCCCTTGTGGCCAAGAACGCCAGTGGCATACTGGTGTGTATCAAGAAAAGTGTGGCAAGCAGGTCAAGGGAGGTTCTGCTCCCCTCTACTCTGCCTTAGTGAGGCCACATCTAGAATATTGTGTGCAGTTCTGGGCTCCCCGGTTCAAAAGGGGCAGGGAAGTAGTCCAGAGAAGGGCTACAAAAATCATTAGAGGAATGGAACACCTACCCTGTGAGGAGAAGCTGAAGGACTTGGGACTTTTTAGTCTTGACAAGAGAAGACTGAGAGGGGATCTTATTAATGCACACAAACACTTGAGGGGTGGCTGTCAGGAAGATGAAGCCAGTCTTTTTTAGGTGGTGCCTGGTAACAGGACAAAAGGTAATGGGCACAAGCTTCAACATGGGAAGTTCCACGTAAACATGAGGAGGAACTTCTTTACTTTGAGGTTGGTAGAGCACTGGAATAGGCTGCCCAGAGAGGTTGTGGAGGCTCCTACTCTGGAGACTTTCAAAACCCATCTGGGCATGCTCCTGTGTGACCTGCTCTAGGTGATCCTGCTCCAGCAGGGGGGTTGGACTAGATGATCTCCAGAGGTCTCTTCCAACCCCTATATTTCTCTGATTCTATGAAGTTAGCACAAAGTTTCTTAGACGTATAGAAAAATGGGGAAAGCTGGATGAATCTGCAGACTAAGTCCCTGGAAAATGTCCCATGATCTGAGGAACATTACTGCAGCAGTAGCTGTTGGAGTATGTGGCACTACAGTATCATAGAATCATTTAGGTTATAAGAGACCTTTGAGATGATCAAGTCCAGTGCAGATAAATAATTTCTGGTTTAAAACCCTATGATCATTGCTGACTACAAAAGTTAGTTGGAAAACAATAATAGTGCCTAGAATTCTCTGAAGGTCTAACTGTAAGGATATCTATTCATACTGCAACCTGCAATTAGTTTGTATTGCAGGGCACTAAACTCCCGAAATTCAATATTCTGTTTGGCTGAAACTTTTTCTGTCTCAAAGCCAGAATGGTTAAAACAAAGTCTTTAATCTCCATATGATGACTTCTTCAGATCTGGTCTGTAAATTCAGTTGTGGAGACATGTGGGGATGTTTGGATTCCTGATTCCTCTGGTAACACACTTTTCACAAAAGAAAAAAAAAAAAAGAAATTGTTAGAAAATGTTTCTTATCCAATCTGTCTGTATGTTATCTTTCAGAGGTTTTTGCCTCTCACACAAACATTTGAAACCAAGGAAAAAAAAGAAAAAATCCAAGCCCACCATTGAGAGAATGGATTAGATGCCAAGAAATGCAAATTTCTTAAATTGTGTAATCTGCATTACTTAATAGAGCAGGGAACCAATTAAGAGCAGTCCCCTATTCGGTTTAATTAGGCTAACTACAGGTAAGGGAATCATATAGTAAAGGGAGGGGCATTCAGTAGAGAGACTCATGTATCTCTTTCATGTCTGTCTCCTCCACTGTGACAGAGCTAAAGATATCTAGTGCTTGACTTTCAACCTTTTAATGCTAGAAAGTAAACGAATCACACAGTTGATACTATCAAGACTTCGACATCGTAAGCCCCAGGCATTCGGCCTGATGCTAAGAGGAGGAGGGGGCATAAAGAAAGGAAGCAGCTGGTATACTCATTCCTTTACATCAAAAACACTGCCATGTTAGTTATAAATTTTAATTTCAGCTTCATTGCATGCTTACATAGTCAGCAAGCTCATATAGATCTTTTGTAAAGTGGCTAGAGAGTAAAAAATACTTATTTTGTGCTCTCAACTGCATTCTAATTCCAAATTAGAGAGTAGAGCTCAAGTTACCAGAGCTGGCAAAGATACAGAGCTGAGACAAGTTACGTTTTCTTTTCAAAGGTCTCCATCGAAGTATATGTTACATGCTTGCATCACAGCTCCAACACTCATTCTTGTTATTGGAGATCTCAGAATCTATGTCCTTCTGTTTTGCTGATGTGTTGATAGGCATAGATGCTCAGACAGTAGGTAGACAGACCAATAGCAATTAAAAAAAACACAAAACAAGAGACAGAATTAACCATAAATATTCATTAATAAAAACATTTTAAAAATAAAAGATAGAAGCTGAAGGGGGAAAAAATTGATACTATGCCAAAGTTAAGAAATGATGGCACATGTTGTTACACAGATCAAATCAATAGTCACTTTTGAACAGTTAGATAAATTCTGTCTCCTAATTTTATTATCATAATAATTGGCAGGCTCAGAATTTTTAATCTGCTTACACTGAGAATGCAACTTTCAGAAGGAAAGCAATGTTTACAGATGGAGCAAGATCCTTTCACTTCTGTTAATCTCAGTGCAGGAGCACTGAAGATTTATTTTTTTTTCTTTCATGCAACATTTTGTTTTTTCCCTTTCTGCCACTTCCATGGGTTTTACAGTTGGAATGTCTCACGATCTCCCGAATACCCTCTCAAACTGTGGACTTCATGTAAATTCTTGCAGGCTCAGGGGTTCTCTTCAGCGTTAGAATTAACACACACATAGGTAGGCAGTGCACACTCAAAAGGCATGGCAAGGTACAAGATGGCACTGACAGTGCCTGGGAAAAGAAATCAGTTGCTCTCCTTTTATCCTGCTACTGTGACAAACATTTTTACACTGATGTACACATAAAATACAATTCTCCCACAGCACAAGCTTCTCCTTTTCCTTTCTATCAGCTGCCCCTTTAAGCCTCAGGATAGCATACAGAGTAATTTTAAATTTTAAACGGTCAGCTTCTACTTCTATTTACAGAACAGGAAACTTGCTGTTAATTACATGGGAAGTACAATTGAAAGTCTAATGAGTGAACAAAAATCCTTACTACTACCAGTTTTCACATTCACGTACCCCTTGTTCTTCTGCTTCTCTTCCTGAGTCAGAGCTTCTTTAATGAGAGGTTACCAATAAATTGCTCAGATTTATGCCTCCAAGCTAGTCCTCATTTTATACCATATGATGATTACAGGATAACAATCAAGGTTAGGTAGCTAAAATAATGTAATGTAATCTGAGGCTACTAGCCTTACAAATTTCTGAGAAAAGGAACCATACAAACAAGAAACCATATACAAGAGTGGAGTATTTTACCTTTAAATAGCAATGGTGATGTCAACACCAATGGCAGCTGTAATCATAAATTTGTATTTTTTCCTTGCCTGCTGAAAGTTAGTAGCAATGTCAGTAAAATACCTGATCACATCTGGTATTCTTGCACAACTAAAATTAATAGAACCTGCCTACTGTAGAAGCTCCAAATGAACATCTCCATTGCCTATCCTGAGAAAGAACAGAACAATATTTCACGGTCCAAAACTTAGAGCAAGACCTCTCCTAATGCCTTTTCCACAGCTATTAAGAATCAGTATATGCAAGCATGCAGTACAGGGCACAACATAAAGTTTAGGAAAAAATAAGCAGTGATGGGGTTTCAGTTAAATTCTATGAACAAGAAAAGATATACCAGCTTTTAAAAAACAAACAAACAAACAAACAAAATTGCTTTACGACTGATTCTTTCACTAAGCAGACCTGGGATTCAAAATGAGAATAAAGGTTTCTAATCCCCAAGAAAGGTATCCAGATGCACATCAACAGCGTTCAACATTTAGAGGGCAGCTGGTAAACTGGATTCTATTCTTTCTGAAAAGCACTATGACAAAGTTGTTTATTCAGCAAAAAAAACTGTTCCCTGTGTCCGTTAACAAGGCTGGCTTTGTGCAGCACAGACTTCTGCAGTGCTGACTCCTATTTGGAACAATTTCACACTAATTAGAAATAAGAGAAAAGGTTGTGTTCATAAACAGCCCTGCCCAAGACCTCTTTCAAACAGCTCTTTCTGAAAATTAACTCAGTTGTAACCCTCTATGAATAACAGAGTTGCACAAACCAGATAAGGAAAAATATATTGTTAATAATTCTCTGCTTGCTGTTCAAATTGCCAGTGCAAATTTTATATAACACTACCCAAATCATGTGAAAAGACAATTAAATGATGTGCAGTTTTGTCTTTCAAGGACACAATCACAGTGATTTTTGAAGTATTTAGCAACAGCAGGAATATGTGACAAATATAAAAGTTATTATCATGAAAGAAGTCAACTAATTGAATGATGCACTAAACATGGGTGTAGATCTGTGTTTTACTTACATATGATTACATGCAATACTACACAATCAATAAGATATGAATGGGTATACCAGAAACATTTTCATCTGGAGGACAAAAAGCTAATAAAATACAGAAGGTCCTTCAGCATTAACAGTGCAAAAAGATGTTGAAATATTAAAAACTAAACCTGACAATGTCATATGAGAAATGTGTTCAGAGAACAATTATGCACTAGGAGGGGCTTATTTCTAACTTCTATAGGCATCTTGCACTTTAGGCAGCATTTGCTCATGGAAGTAATCTCCCTTAAATCCATGGGGCTACTTGTGGAAGTGCCAGATGTCATAAATTGGGGCTGCAGTGATAAGCCCTAGTGCTTCGCAGCTCTCTAAGTGGTGGCAAGGTGTTACACATGAGATATGTACATCTGCAATATTTTCTATTATCAATTATGACAAAAGAAAATTTGATGGCTTGGACTGAAATTTTTCAGCATCTTCTACTTTTCTGATTTTATCCTAAAAGTCAGTTGCTGGAGTTAGACACAGATAGAAAAAGTATGTGCTTCAAAATACATTGGAAAAGGGAGGCATTCTAAACCTATTTGGGAAAAAATACAGTTAATCCCCATTACAAAACATCTTGCAAATAATTTGGTATGATTCCAGTAGTTTTCTATGCAATTCAGTCTTATTTCTAACATCTGAAAAAAAAAAAAAAACAACCCACCACCACCAGAAAACTTACTGGGGAAAATAGATTTCTTCAGGTCATAGGAAAGAGTTTAGCTCGTGGTTTAATTGCTGTATACCAGATTTCTGTTCTAAAATCTGACCTGCCTCTGAGATCTAGCAAGAGCGATCTTTCTTGTATCTGTATAATAAATGTCAAATATAAACGAGAAACACAAGTAGGAAGAAAAATAGAATCAGTTGAGGCTCTTGTTACGATATTACTGTCTCGAGTTGACATGCAGCACTCCCAAGTGTTTTCATGTCTCATGGCCAGTCTTTTCCTTACTTCACCCTTTTCTTAAGGAAATAAAGATTTACACGACTGCTTTTATGATGACAGTAGTGTTACACTGTGCAACACTTGTGGGCTTGTGGTCTTTTTTCAGGATTGCTTGCAAAATTAGTGGTGGACTAGTTTTATTTCCCAATGAAGCTTGCATCTCTCCATTGCTTTGCTTGAAAACAAAACTGGTCCTTTTGACAATTTCTTAAAATGAATTGAGTGTCCTTTCAAGGGTCATAAAGAACTAGAATAATTTTCAGCTCCCACATTCAGTGATTGAAAAGACAGTTTTAACTACTTCAGCTTGATTGTAATGGATGAAGTGAACTGAGAGGAAAATATGTCACTCCTCTAATGCTTGTAAGAAATGAATTCTAAGCATCCTGAATTTATATGTCTAAAGCTATCAGCATTAATTTCAGAAAAAAAATAGTCTGCAGGTAGGAATTGTTGCCTTGTTTCCACAAACATGAGTCTCTATTTAACTCTCAAACACTGAAGGGAAAGCCTTTTCTGTAAATCATTCTTTTGTTTCTTAATAGTGAAAAACATTACAGATGATTACCCCACATTCTTTCAAGTCATTTTTCCACCTGACATAATAAACTAATAACAGTAATTTTCACAAATGAAAGCCCAAACAAATTTTAGGAGGGTCATCTAGTTCAAATATCTTTTTTATGCTTTGATTAATTGATAGCATCAAATCACAGGAAGTTTTTGGTAACTTCCTAGAAGTAATTTCTTTTATTTTCTGTAGAAGCCTGGGATACAACTTGAAGCTTATTGTTACTAAACATGGTTAAGTAGTGGAACTCCTTCTATGGATATTTTAGCAGCATGTTATTATGCCTTCTGTATAATTTAGTTTGCTTTTAACAAGTGAAAGGTTCATGAAAGTTACATCTTTGATCCTTCACATGAATTTTAATTCTAATTGCTAGGTGTAGTTTATCTAGGAAAGAGTATGACATATCTTAATCTACATACTATCTACTTGTTTTCATTTTCAGATTTCATAATTTTTTCTATTGTGCAATGCCAGTACTTTTTTTCATGTGTGAGCTCTGATTCCCATTTTCTTTTACTGCCTCTGAAAACTACTAAAAAAATATGTAAAATGGAGAAAAACACTTTCAAAAAGTTCACATTATGACTTTCCAAAGAATGTTCTGAAGCAAGGGTTAACTCCACAATGCAAAAAATAGATAGATTGATAGTAAAAATCTATAACTCGAATATGTTTATCAGTAGCTGTATTACTACCTTTATATATTTCTGTTTGTCTAAATGTTAGAAGAGGAAGTATTTTAGTGAGGCAGTCTATGCACTTTCCAAAAGGCTACATTTTGCCAACAGTATTTCTCTATGTGGTCTGTGACCAATGCACCCCCTGGAAAGTTTTACCGTTTTCTGAAATGTGAACCTGAAGGCAATATAACCTAGAACGGTATCTGATTGGGATTCTATGGTCACTTCTACTTCTGATATTTTTGAAAACACTGTCCTCTACTGGTTGTAATTTTGAAATTGAATGCTCGAGAATTGCATTCTCCGATGACAGGTCCATGTGGACAGGCCAATAATGGATGACAAATATCTATGAAGATTAAAAGCATTCATTATTTTCAATATAGATACATAAACTGGCTCTGTGACCAATATATAAAACCTTCTCAGATGGCAGTAACCATTAGTAACAACCAAGAATAACCAAGTAAAACCACGATTCATTTTGCAACCTCATTTATGTATTCTCCATCCAGTGATCCACTTTTATCTCATTTCATAGAATCATAGAATGTTTTGGGTTGTAAGGGACCTTAAATATAATCTAGTTGTAACCCCACTGCTGTGGACAGGGACACCTCCTCCTAGACCAGGTTGCTCAAAGCCCCATCCAACTTGAACACACTTGTGGCCTTGAACACAACTTCTCTGGGCAATCTGGTCCTGTGTTTCACCACCCCCACAGCAAAGAATTTCTTCCTAATTTCTAATCTAAATCTACCCTCTTCCAGTTTGAACCCATCACCCATTATCGCTGCAAGCCCTTGTAAAATGCGCCTCCCCAGCTTTCTGTAGGCCCCCTTCAGATAGTGGAAGGCTTCAATAAGGTCTCCTGGGAGCCTTCTCTTCTCCAGGCTGAACAATTCCAGCTTTCTCAGCCTGTCCTTGTAGGAGAGGTGTTCCAGCCCTCTGGTTAGCTTTACGGCCCTCTGCTGGACCGGCTCCAACAGGCCAATGGCCTCCTTGTGTTGGGGGCTCCGGATCTGGATGCAGTACTCCAGGTGGGGTCTCATGAGAGCAGAGTAGAGGGAGAGAATCACCCCCCTCAACCTGCTGGCCATGCTTCTTTTTGATGCAGCCCAGGATACGGCTGGCTTTCTGGGCTGCATTCACACTTTGTTGGCTCATGTTGAGCTTTTAGTTAACCAGCACCTGCAAGCCTTTCTCCTCAGGGCTGCTCTAAATCCATACTCCACCCAGCTTCTATTTGTGCTTGGGATTGCCCTGACCCAGGTGCAGGACTTTGCACTTGGCCTTATTGAACTTCATGAGTTTGGTATGGGCTCACCTTTCAACCCTGTCATGGTCCCTCTGGATGGCTCCCCTTCCCTCCAGTGTGTTGACTGTACCACACAGTTTGGTGTAGTCCACAGACTTGCCGAGGGTGCACTCAATCCCACTGTCCATGTCACTGACAAAGAGGTCAAACAGCACCGGTCCTGGTACCAGTCCCTGAGGAACACCACTTATTACTGGTCTCCATTTGGACACCAAACCATTGACTGCAACTCTTGGAGTGTCACCATCCACCTAATTCCTTATCCACCAAGTGGTCCATCCATCAAATCCATGTCTCTCCAATTTAGAGACTTGGATGTTTTGTGGGACAGTGTCAAACATACTGCACAAGTCCAGGTAGATTTCTAATCTCTCTTTTTTTTTCCATAAACAGTGATCCACAAATCCTTTGAAACTCTAGGCTGAAGCTTCTAGTACTAAGATTTATCTATGTTTTAGCATGAGGCTGTTCCTCAATGGGACTCTAACATGTTCATAACTAGGTAGGAAAAAGACACATTTAGGACTTGAAGGTGACAGTACAGAGACCTCAATTTTTTATTATTCCTTTCATGCATTTTTCAATATAAGATAAAGCATAGAGCAGCAAAGAATTAGATTTTTTAAGGTTTTAAGATGAAAATCTGTGGAAATGACCAGTGCTTTTCATCAAGAATTGGCCCAGGTAAGCATATGTGCAAAACAGTTCAATAACTCCATGTTCCTGTTATGATGAGGAGACTACAGTTTAGAGTTTTTATGGACTCAGATTTGTTAATAAGAAATTGGTGTATGCATTTCACATGCATGTGCTTTTTATTTGTTTTTGTCACTTCTCTACTGCTATTATCTTTAACTTACCACCTGGACTTTGAATTCAGTTGGAGAACAAATCATCAGGAAATCTGCTAGTTCTGAAGTTGATGTTCAAATCTCTCCTAGGAAGCTTTTGTGCAAAGACTAAATCAAGAACTTGAGCATTTTCATGCCCTTGTTCATTCAATGGATGGTTTCCATTGAAAACTGCAGTTTTCTAATAGCCCATCTAAACTGTAATTCTACATTTTCATGGCAGACACATGGATAGAATTGGAACCAGTTTTCATCATGTGGCTGACTTTTCCTATTGATTATATTAAAGTAACTGGGCAGTCCTATTAGAGAAAAAGCATGTATAAATACAGATCAGTTACATTCCTTCTGACTATCAAATGCTTTCACTGATCTAATTATTTTCAACCTTTTACAGGACATCAGTTCATTATACCACCAAAAATCCAGTTTCTGGCAGGAAAATTGTTTTAAGACCACTATTTCCCATTCTTTGTTAACTGAATACATTTTGCTCAGCATAAAAGTAACAGAAAAAAAGTGTTGGCTGCATAGAAGTCCTTTGTTAGTGCTTTTGAACTCCCTAGTTGTGGACTACAAAGAGTCCAGCGCGCTGCCTCTCACCGCCACAGAACAGAAGCGCTGAGCGCTGCCTTTTTTTTTTTTTTGGATCTTGATATACAGGATACATTACTGAGTGCCTATAAAAAGGTGTGTGAACCTTGATGGAAATCAGAGGTGAAAATGACAGTTCAAATGTCTGGTCTGGGTTTAAAAGATCTATGGTAATGTATTTTTACTTATAACAGATACTAAGAAGGGGGAAAAAAGAGCCAGCAAAGCAGTGTTCAGACTTATATTACACTCTTTCTCTGCTCCTGCCCTTTCCCGGAGCTGTTCAACCCAGAGCATTCTCTGAAAACTAAAGTGATTCTAGGCAGGTTACCAATAGATGTTATTTCTTATTAGTTATCTCCTTAGGATATTGCTAAGACACAAAGCCTCTATGATTCTTTTCAGCTACAAACAATGAGTCAGGATCCGTGCTGGCTTGAAGCATGTGTCATTCCTGGATTTCAATGTAATGACCTGGAATAGATTTACTTTTTTTTAAACACTTCCTATTTTATGTAGGAAGCTTTATAGAGCAGTTAATCAGAAGGAAAGCAAGAATAGGCTGGTTAATCAACTAATATTTGAATAGATTTTGGCAACTGATGCTTAGCTTTACACTTAGAAAAAAAACCCAAAACAACACAAACTTTGAGCAAGGAAATTATTTTTTTCTATTATTTCCTATGAAACATTAATACCCCTTAAATGCAATTCCCATCATGAAACACCACCTGGTTTTATTTTCTTCCACTCATCCAAACTATTTTTACTCAATGTAGGATTTCTGACAAAAATAAAAACAGTTCTGTTTTGCAAAAAACCCTTTTCCATTCCTTTACGGAAAATGGGAAAAAAAAATTCTTTCCTTTTTTTCCTTGTTCTTTGTTAAAAGATATTCATACTAAAATAATTTCTAGACCACATCCAGCTTCTTATTCTTTACTTCCCTGTACTGACAAACTTTGTGGTGGACTTATAATAGGTTGAGCTCTAAAGAGAAAAAAGAATCAAGAGTGTTCAAAATGTCAGCGCTGGAAACTAAACCTGCTGTACAAATACTTATCGTTCACACAGCTCATTATCTGCTCAAAAAATAGTCATGGTAATCAGGGGTAAATGTTTCTCAATCATTCTCAATGGACTTCCTGTCTACTGAGACTCCAAATCTCTTTTGGAAATAATAGAAGATAGACAATCACTGTCACCACAATCATTTCCCTTCTTTAGAAGCATATAGATGCTCTGCATGATCTACATTTTGAGACAGGCAAAAGTTACAATGTCAACTTTCTTAAACTTTGGGGGAGTTTGTGCGCATGATTTGAGCTTAGGCTGTAACAGAGATAGCACTCAAACCCCCAGGTCAGGAACAACAGAAGTATTTGGTACCTAGATTTTTCAGATTTCAGTGGAGCATATCTAAAACTGTACTACTTATTATTATACTTACAATATATTTGAAGCCTGCTGTTGGTACTGCATAGCGTATAAGGATCACTATGCGTGATGAGGATGATTGTCAATTGTCAACAAAAACATCTTTGTACAGGCACCTACCCGAACCCCGGGATTTTATAACTCTGACTGTAGAAGACCCACAGTGACGAGTCTTTAGCAGAGAGATGTTTGAAAATTAATGACAGACAAATAAGGCCTTATCTATTCAGACAGCTTAACGTTAATAAGCTTGGGTTAGAATTTACAGTCCACTAACTCCACCATACTAAGAGTACCTTTATGTGAGGTGCTTTTAAGGTAGAATAAGTTGCCTCATGCTGTTTCCTCACAGGGAGTTAATGCAGAGTAACCAGTGTACTGTAAATTTGCACCCCAGTTTAGCATGGAATAAGTTCCCTGAGCAGATAACTTCTAATATGTCCTGTATAAGGAAATCAATGGCTAAGGCTCAGTAATAGGTATTAAAAGCTATTCAGGTTCTTGACATTTCTTATTCCTTTTTTTTTTTTTTCCCACATCTCTCTTCACATCTTTTTCTGTGGGACGAGTTTCAGTTGCATATTTGCATACAGTTATTCCTCTCAAGGTCCTAATGGCTACATGCAAAAAAAGAAGACATCTCCAAAAAAGAAAAAAAAAAAATGCAGCTTTGTAATTTATATTAGAAGTGCTTATTTCCTGCTCATAAAATATGTCAACAAATCAAGAGGTGGAAAGACTTTCACTCTACTTAACTTATAAGCACACTACAAACAAAAACATTATGAATATCCCAACACAGTCAGTTTAAATCTGTTTGTAAACATCCTTCCATAAAGTCATCAAATCATTTCAGGAAGAAAGGAGGCATTTAGAAAAATCTAGGTTTTGGTATGGATAATTCATAAGCAGGCATAAAACAAGGCTAACCTTGGCAGGGAGAGGGTCTGAAATCTGCCTGTAGAAAAATCATGTAGCAACACCTCTGAACTATTGTTACATTGAAATTACATTTTTTAAATGGTCACTGCATCTTTAAAGCCACAGTTGAACAACAATTGCTTTATTTTGTACCACTTCAGGGAAACATAAGCAGACCCACTAGAAAAGAGGCCATTAAAATGCAAATGAAAATTTCCAATCACCTGAACAGTGGCTTTCTTTTTTTTTTTTTCCCCCAGGACGAAGATGTAAGCAAGTTCAAAATAACATTTGAAATGCTAGATTTCATGAGAGGAAACTGAAAAAATAACTACAGGTCTGAGGAAAGGTAGTGCTTTAGAGTTTGTATTTTCTATAGTAAAAGGACTGAGTATGGCAATTAAATCACTCCTGAAGACAGGGCATTTTAACAGACAGCAAATATTTGTATTTAAATAAAAATAATTTCAAAAAACCCCACACTGAAAACACCATTGCTAAACAAGAATAGAAATCAATATCTTTGCTTGTATGACAAATCTATATTTTGAGAAAAATAGCAAGTGCCACGGCTAAGGGAATAGACTTGTTAACACAAAGAAGGTTTTGTACCATAAAGTTACCAAAGAGGATTTTAATACGGGGCAAACAGAACAGACTCAAGTTTCCGACAGAAGGAAAAAATTCTAAAATGACACGCTGAAATCCAAAGCAGGACATATTTTATATTTCTGTTATCTCTCCTGTGAGGATATTTCACATTTCACTGGACTTGGTGCTGGGAGCAAACAGAAGGCAGCATAGCAGGAAAAGTTGTGTGGAGCCCAGGGAAGATATATCAACAAAGGACACTGCTAACCCCTGGAGGAAATGCAGCTCTCTAAGCATTTACAAACTCATCACCATCATGAAAATTTCAGCATGTGTTTCTCCAGGGACCACATGGGCCAGAAAGCAGAGGGGTAAGGGCACATGTGCTTCCTCCTTCCAGCTCCTGAACTACTTGCTCTGTGAGGCCAAAGCAGCTGGCAAAGTTATAGAAGGTGTTTTCAAGAGGTATTTGAGGCCTGTACCAGGTGCAGGAGTGAGTGGCCAGTTTGTGATGTGGAGATTCAGAGAGAGCTCTTTAATCTGGTATGCCACCTACTATGGTAGATGCAACAAATCAAGCTCATTAGGCTCCAGACTGTAGTGGAATCCTACTCTAGATGTCTTGATGAAAAATTATGAGGTTTGTGTTCGTGTGTATTTTCCTACTGACATTCAGACGAAACAGTGTATCAGCTGAAGTTTTTCTGGTTTGGCTTGGTAAATATGATTTGGGTACCACTGATATCCTATAAAATTGAACTTCTTGGTATGTGAGGGTAATGCAGGAAGAAAAGCTAAATAGTAATTCTGGACAGGAACATTGCAATTGTAAAAACTCTTGACCAAACTGCTCCACCTGCTGAGAAAAGAAAGAAGATAAACAATATATAGTTATAGAAAAATCTGCCTTTCAGCCCTAAAGCAGTAAAACTTAATTAAATTCATTAGAATAATAATTCATATATATATCAAATACAGACAGAAATAAATTCTGGGAGAATATTAGACAATCAGGTATAAGAAGAAACGTGAGTGCGTTGTAAAGAATGCAGAAACACCTAGGCAGCACAGATGGGTATGTTTATGAGATATTGTTCATAGAATGTTACCATTCACAGTCTTGTTAAGTCCAGAATAGATTAGCTGTATCATCCCTTTTTAGTGTGAATTGTAGCCATCTTCTATATCGTCAGCATCCAGTTCAAAATGACATTTCCAAAAGGTTCAGAAGAGGCTTCCAGTTCTACACCAGTGAAAAGTGGAATGGCAACTTGAAAAAGAGGTTTTGAGGCAGATGCATTTATGTGTACAGTTCTTGCAGGATACATATATATACACACAGAGATACGAAGCTGTGTATTTTTAAGGATTCGACTTGGACAAATGCAACTGAATAAAATGTGCTTAACAAAAGAAAATCAAAGCAGATTGTGAGTAGAAGAAAAGCAAAAGTATTATGTCCTGAAACATTAATGAGAAAAGGAAGAGAAAGTGATTGTGTAAAACCCATTGCTTGTCTCTACAGCACAATCATCTCTAACTGAATGACAGATAATACATACTCTCAACTGAGGTAACTTTTAAAGTTTTTATTCATTTTCTCTTACCTCACTAATAATTTATTTGGCCCAAGAGGCCATTAAAGTCAATGGAATTAGCCCAGACTTGAAATTATGAATCCAGTTTCATCTCTCCTTTATACAGCTTATAAGGGCTTGAGACAGTGACAGTCCTTCTGATGTGTAAATGCTATTGTTAACCTACTTACTGTTATTAAATGTTCTCTTCATTACTCTAGCATGCACGATTTTAAAATCAGCTTAATAGATACACCATGTTTATTGTACCCACAGCACTAAGTGTTAAGAATTAATAGGGATTTCATGATGAATAATTATGCAACTTAACAGTATTTTCCCTGTGGGGTTCTTGTGAGTTATCCCATAAATAATAAAACAGGGACTGTAAACATTAATGTTGAAAGGAACTTTATTATCAGGGCTCTTAGAGAAACATTTTTCTCTCTAACACAATGCCATAAAGTTTTAAATGTACTAAAGAATCTCTCTACCTTAAACTTCATCAACTCCCTTAAGTTATACTCTACTAGAATCAGTTATGCTGCAAATTTTGAATCTAAGTCTCCAACACTATGCTTCAAGAACCTACAACTGAATCTCCAGTCTCAATCTAGAAATGATAAAAATATTTACAGATGTGTTTTCTTGAACCATGCAGTATGTGGACTGTTGGAATACCTTGCCCCAGTAATTTTAATCAGGATGCCAAGGAAATGCCTATACAATATTCTAATTCCAGTAAATGTGTGTCATTTTTCAAAATAAGCTAGCTGCAATAATATGCTGTTAAAACTACTACCCACTCTTAAAATAATGATCATTAACAAGTGCATGTTCTACAGTTTATGTCATCCTTTCAAAGACAGTATATCAAATAAACATAAGAGGTAACCAACTAATAGCCTAAAACTCTTGATTAACATTTGATATCTTTGGCTGAATTCAACAGTGGACTTTTGCTTCAAGAGGAAAGTTTAGGAGAAAACAAGAACATTGTCTTAAAACTGTGTTTCCATGAAGTTAATCTCTATAAAAGCTATAGTATGATTGCAGGTTTAAGAGAAACAAACATTTGCATTCCATTATTACCTGTTGCTACTATGTGGCTTTGAGATGGAAGAAAACAACCCTGATATTCTATTTCATATACTGTTATTAGGAGAAATAGTTAAAATTATTCTGGTGGCCTTTAGAAGACAACTTGTTATTTTTGTTGCTTTTTAAAAAAATATAACTGACATTTTGAAAAAAGGACGCATTGGAGAACTGTCTCAATAGATGCAATACTTCTCTCTTGTATAACATTTACATTTATAAACAATACACAGCTGAATTCTGATCTCATTGAAGAGAAAGGCAAATCCCCAATTAACTTTGATTGGAATCACAGGTGGTCCTGTTATACATCTTGAAATCTACAAAAAATGATAGTTTCATCCTATGGTTTCACTGTACTTTGATGCTTAGATGATCTAAGTATCTGAAGTTGTCCTGCTTCCACAAAACAAAGAAGCTCCCAAACAATCTCAGAAACATATTATTCAAATGTATTCACCAGACTGAGAAAACAAAGCACACACGGGAAAAGAAATAGTATCAGTTCAAATAACTTGCACTAGCCAGCTCCAGCAAAGGCTTCATCGTCAAAATGTACCATCTACAGAAACACTATAGTTTACTCTAAGGCAATGTCGTGTTCATGTATGACATATCTTTTATTTTCTTAGAAGCCTTTACAACTATTTATGAAGAAACATTTGCTGCAGATAAATATGTCACTGAACTCTGAACACTTTTGTCTGTGCAGAAATTTACTTGAAAAATCATCCAACAATTACCATATTACTTTGGATATGTTTTCCTCAAATTCCTCACAGAGAGCAACACTTAAGTGCATCTCAGCTTTTCCAATGCAACCAATAAAAATTTCTACAGATACTGTCATTAGTGTCCTTCATTCCTGGAACAGAGCCATGAAACCCTTGTATTTCTTACACACAAATCCCACAAGATCAAGATTATTTAAGTTTTTAAAAATATTCAAATATTCTTCCAAATCCCCCCACATATACAGGTATGCTTTTAGGTGCATAGATGTAAAAGTGAAGTAAGTCTATCTAACTTCAAAATACATTCTTGGAAGGATAGAAATAAGGATAAAAATCTCCCTAAAATCATGAATATGGAAACAATTCCAAGCAATTAAACTGACTTGCCTGCTACCATAAAAAACTCTTAATGTTTGGGAAGTTCAAAACTACAGAGGAGGACACAGGATCACAAAATAAAAGAATACATTTTTATATAGTCAGAAGGGAGCTAAATTAAGTTTGCAGTCACATTCTTTAATCTGTCTTTTTCCCAATTTTTTTTTTTTTTACTTTGTAATTTAATTAGGAAGTGGTTTGGAGTGAAAGCAACAATAAATTACCACCACCCTAAGTACAAGGTTGCAACATGGCTTCCAGGAGGCTTTTTAGAGTACTTTTTATGGTTATTAAAGACATATGGCCTGCTAAAAGATATTCCTTAATTGCATCCCTACTCATCCAAGCCAGCTCAAGTGGGCAGTGCTGAAACCCTCACAACCCATAAACAAAACATATTCTGCATTAATGTTTTACTTTGAACATCCCTCATTGCTATTCTCACTGTGAGAGTCCTTAAATCCTTCATTCCACAGGCACTAGATTTTATTTTACTAATGTCTCCAGCTATTTCATGAAGTTCGAGCCCTGGAGCACCTCTCACTGACTTTCAGACAGATTTCCATGAAACGCCTCAACAATTTAAGCAGTTCCTACAGAAATGTGCTACTCTGAACATGATTTTAAATCTTGGTCTAAGCCAGAAAGCACATTCATCACATGCAAATCCTCCCTAATACACTGCTTTCATTTAACCCTAGTATCTCAGCTAGAAAGTATCTCCTGTACAGATCAACCCCCTTCATGGTTTCCAGTTTCACTCACTGCTTCCTTTATTTCTTACCCTATCCTCAAGCTTCTGACTGCCAAGTTTTCACCTTTACCTTTCTGGTGACCACTATCTATAGCAAAAACAAATAAGCTTTTCAAATTTTTCTAGTAATGCTGCTTTCTTTATAAAAGCAGCTCATGCAGTAAAAAAATACCACCACACCCTTAAAAAAAAAAAAATGTAGGTAAAGCAAATTTTACTCTTCATTGGTGTGATTTCAGTAGAACTGTCTTCTGTTGTTTCCTCTCTCATTTAGTCATGCTTCCCCAGATATACTATTCCCTTCCCCAGGTCACTCTCTATTCTCTTTGTCCTGCACTCTGCATCTTCCGCCTCCCCAGCCTCTCATCCTTAATGAGCCAAATCACACCATAGCTGTAATTCTCATAAAATATAATCTAAATAGGTGCTAAACATCCAAAAGAAGTATTCTCATAATATATATTCTAAATATGCACTAAGCATCCAAAATAAGTACTATAAATTTAAAATGGATTGTTGCACCATGTCATACATTTCTTCTTAGAGTGCCATGACTACTATTATGTCTAAACATTGTGTTAGATCATTTACTATGTTAAATCATCAAGTTCACTACTATATTTAATGCTTTATTGAACCAGATTGTTATCATGCTCTTGCAGGTTAGAAATATTAGTTGTTCCTTTAAAACATACTACTAAATAGCCAATGCTCTAGTAATGTTGTTCTGACCTCTACCAAGAAATAAAGGAAAGTACAAGACAGTCACTCATGCAAACATGTAAAATTATGTAATCAAACAACTAGGCATGGGTAAGTTCTGGTTAAGAAAAGGGCACCAGAAGAATTTTAAGCATCAGTTCAATCCAGCTTTTTTTCATACCCGGTGCTACTTTCTGTTGCCTCTCTACCAGTAACTCACATATTTCCAAATGCTGCACAATGCCTCTTCCTCTGCAGAGGAAGTTTCAAGTTATTAATAGGTTGAGAACAAAACACAGTAATGAGCCCAGAAAAAACTTAATCTCTACCATATCATAACAGAGTCTCTGGTGTGAAAATACTAACAATGCAATTACATACAGTAAGGTATACCTACACAGTAGTTGCCTGTAAGGATCATAGAATCATTAATGTTGGAAAACACCTCTAAGATCATCAAGCCCAATTGTCAGCTGACACTACCATGACCACTAGACCATGTCCTGAAGTGCCACATCTACATGTTTTTTTAACACCTCAAGGGATAGTGACTCCACTACTTCCCTTGGGCAGCCTGTTCCGATGCTTAACCACTCTTTGAGTAAAGAAATTTTCCCCAGTATACAATCTAAACCTCCCCTGGTGCAACTTGAGGCTATCATCTCCTCTTGTCCTATCACTAGTTACTTGGGAGACAAGACCAACACCCGCTTCTCTGCAACCTCCTTTCAGGCAGTTGTAGAGAGCAATAAAGTCTCCCCTCAGCCTTCTCTTCTTCAGACTAAACAGTCGCAGTTCCCTCAGTCGCTCTTCATAAGACATGTTCTCCAGACCCCTCACCAGCTTCATTGCCCTTCTCTGGACCCACTTCAGCACCTCTATGTCTCTCTTATATTATGATGGCCAAAACTGGGCACAGTACTCAACCTGTAGCCTCACCAGCATACACTTAACCTACACTTGTAAAACTGAAGCAGGAGACTGGAAGTGCTATTGCTGAGCTAGTGTTCACAGAGTAGAATAGGACTAATCCACAATTTCTATCTCCTAATCTTACGTTGTTTGTATGTAGCAAAATCAGGAAAATCATTCAAAGCTCATTTATTTTGTGAATCACTTTGGTTTTCATTCGCTTGTGTGTTTTTTTGTATCCCAGGAAGCACAATCTGTTTTGATTCATAATTGAAAGATGCTAGTAATATCTTGGAACATTTTCTTTTTAGTAATAGGAGAAGTCAGGCTAACTGCTATGGTGGTATGTTTCCTTTATCCCTTGCTCGAACAGATTGACTAGGGTTTAAGGTGCACTAAGAATATTAGATTGAAAATGTTTGCCAGTGCCTTTGAAGGCAAAGTTACAATCAGAAAGAAATGATATTTTTATTATGTTAAGTATAAATGGGTCAAAAGGCAAAAAATTTTAATCTTGCCTAGTCTTCCTGAGAATTCCATAGTATCATAGAATCATTCAGGTTGGAAAAGACCTCTAGGATCATCTAGCCCAGCCTTCGTCAAACATCTCCCTAACCCCTACACCATGTCTCAAAATGCCATATCTACCAGTTCTTTTAACACCTCCAGGGATGATGACTCCACCACCTCCCTGGGCAGCCTGTTCCAATGGCTAACCATGCTTTCGGTAAAGAACTCCCTCCTGATATCCAATCTAAACCTCCCCTGGCGCAACTTGAGACCATTACCTCTCATCTTATCATTAGTCACCTGGAAGAAGAGACCAACACGAGCCTCACTACAACTTCCTTTTACGAAGTTGTAGAGAGCAATGAGGTCTCCCCTCAGCCTCCTCTTCTTCAAACTAAACAACCCCAGTTCCCTCAGGTGCTCTTCGTACGACATGTTCTCCAGACGTCCCACCATCTTTGTTGCCCTTCTCTGGACCCACCCCAGGACCCCAATGTCCTTCTTATGCTGTGGTGACCAAAACTGGACACAGTACTCAAGGTGCAGTCTCACAAGTGCTGAGTGCAGGGGCACAATCACTTCCACACTCCTGCTGGTCACACCATTTCTGATACCGGCCAGGATGCTGTTGGCCTTCCAGGCCACCTGGGCACACTGCTGGTTCATGTTCATCTGGCTGTCCACCAGCATTCCCAGGTCCTTTTCCACCAGGCAGCTTTCCAGCCACACTTCCCCAAGCCTGTAGCATTGCTTGGGGCTGTTATGACCAAAGTGCAGGACTCGGTACTTGGCTTTGTTAAACCTCATACAACTGGCCTCAGCCCATCGATCCAGCCTGTCCAGATCCCTTTGCAGAGCCTTCCTACCCTCAAGCAGGTTGACATTCCTACTTAATATCTTGACATCTGCAAATTTAGTAAGGGAACACTCAATCCCCTCATCCAGGTCCTTGATAAAGATATTGAACAGGATCGGCCCCAGAATTGAGCCCTGGGGGTCCCCACTTGTCACTGGCCACCAGCTGGATTTAATTCCATTTACCACAACCATCTGGGCTTGCCCATCCAGCCAGTTTTTAACGCAGCGAAGAGTCCACCTGTCTACACCGTGAGCTGCTACCTTGTTCAACAGGATGCTGTGGGAGATGGTGTCTAATGCCTTACTGAAGTCCAAGTAGAGAACATCAACTGCCTTGCCCTCATCCACTAAGTGGGTCACCTGGTCATAGAGGAGATCAGGTTGGTCATACAGGACTTGCCCTTCTTGAATCCATGCTGGCTAGGCCCGATCCCCTGGTTGTCCCACACTTGCTGCATGAGCACATCCAAGATGAATCTCTCCATAATCTACCCAGTACTGAGGTCAGGCTGACAGGCCTGTAGTTCCCCAGATCCTCCTTCCTGCCATGTTGTGCCAGTTGTTGCTACCCTTACTTATGAAGAGTATCATCTTTGCTGAAAACATCCCTACAGCAATTTATTTTGTCAGACATAACAATTTTTACCATGTATAAAGGGAAGCTTCAAGGCAGTAGTCACTACTTACAGGAGTAACTGAACTGGCTTTGACAGTGCTACCTGCTTCAGTAATTACAAGTAAAGAGTTCACAGCCTGATTCATAGTTTATCATCCACTTAATATGAGGAAAGGGCAATCCAATAAACATTATTCTTGTCATTTTATATTCCTCATAGTGATGCACCTAATTTGTATGTTTGCTATAATCTTGATAATACAGTTTATTATTACTGCCAATGAACTTTTTTTTTTTGCTATTTCTCTTTCTGACATGTATATATAAAACAAAAATCCCAAGCACAACAGAGACAAAAGTTTTGTCCTAGAGTCACTCCCAGCTATCACAAGAAGTGAAACAAAAACCATACAAATTGAAATCTTAAGATAACTTTCCATGATCATCTACTCCAGACTCCAAGTTCCTTAACATGTTTCATCCCACCCTTGCAAAATTAAAAGTTCCCTTGGAATAATGGTGAATACATACATCCTGTTTCTGCTTTATTAGGTATGTTACAGTTTTAAAACATGTAGCAAGACTACATTCAGAACATCCAAGCAAGTCCTATTCTTTTACATTTTGACTTTCTACAGAAAGCAGTGAATATTTTTTTCTGCCCTGACTTTAGAACTTGAAGAGTTTCTGCAGAGTTTAAGAATCCTTTTTGGTATAAAAAGGAAGCAGTGGGTTTCACTCCTGACCCAAAGGGATTTTCTGTGCAGAGAAGTGAATACGTGCTGAAACCGTGTGTCAATGGCTTCAAATACTGCAGTGAGGTTTGCTATAAAATGGGAGGGACAGAGGGAGGGGGGTAATTGGGAAGATCCCAGAAGGGCAAAGTCCTATTCACAAGTGGTTGAAATTCATCAGAACGAAAAAGTAAAATTGGTGTTCAGGTGACAAGAGAGACAGGAAAAGTCACACGCCAACTCTAGGACATGAACAGAGCAGCTTGAAAGCTCTCACTGTCGGCTACCTGGAGAGTTCTTAAAGACATGTTCATGGCTTGTTATCTATGGCAGAAGAGCTGGAGGGAGGAAAAAGAAAAGGATCAAGCTTCAGGGTGAAAAATTTATCTGAAAACATGTCTCCTTTAACTACTATTGAATGGAAGAACTGGATTTTATGAAGAAAAAGAGAAATATCCAGTCTATGTTAGCATGTATATATATAATACATATATATATAAAGACATGCACATATAGATATATGTACAAATACATATGTATTTATATAATATGCACCTACACATTTGCTTATTTGCATATATAGATACTATATGTGCATGTTTTTATGTAACTGAACACTCATTTGTGTTTTTTTCTCTTAAGACAGATAACCTTGCATTTCCCTTATAGGTTCTAGAATGGTTTCTCTGAATGTCTTCTGGGACTCCACCTCTGGCAAACATCCATAATGCACCAACATGCATGAAAGAGTTCTATAATTGGCTGGAAAGTTCTAGGATTCACGTATAATCATGACCGTGTGTGGAATTTAAACCAAAAGTTGATTGAAATGCTTATGTGTAGGATGGTGACATCAATGAGGCCTCCCATTGGCAATAAAATACATCTTGGAGATCAAGTTTACTTAAGTAAAATAACAAATTGAGGATATATCCCACAAAACAGGCTTGAGACGAATCATTCCAGTCTATGAATTCACACTTCAATCATCCACCATGCTTCCTAAAACTACAAGACAGTATATCATTTCTGTGATAATTAACATTGCAACGAATTTACAGTACGGGCTACTTTCAGTCAGTACTTTTCTACTCAGAACTGTTTATTTGCTTTCTATTAATGATACTGTTGCAGGCAACATGGCCTAAAAATGTCAGCAAGGCAAAGTTTACTCAGAGAGGATACAGCTTTCTTTGGATCAGATGAAGAAAATAAATTTTGGGGTGTTAAGAAGAGGTTCTGTACCCCAAAAGCTTTTTTGTTTTATCAGTCACCCTAATCAGTCTAACCGAAAACATTACTTCTGGGTCCAAAGCTTGCCTTGATCTGGATAATGGATTGTTTACCAAAGACAAATCTGGTTTTCCTCTGTAGATGGGAACAGCAGCCTGTCAGTGGATAGAGAGATGAGTCCACAGGAAGAGAGTAAAGAATTCAGAGAGCCCCTGATGGGACCCAGGCTCACACAGAAGCTGCAGAGAACAGCTTTCGGGCCCTTCTGCAGCTGATACCCAAATGGAACTCAGGCAGTGACTAGTTTGCTCTTGTTTCATTCCACCTTTGGAGGACAGATGTCAAAACTCTTCTTGCAGGACCTTCAGAGGACTGTGAAGATGTAAGGATATCTCACCTAGCCAGTTAATCTAGCCTAATGAACATCCAGATTCAATACAGGCTGGGAGATGAAGGGATTGAAAGCAGCCCTGCAGAGAAGGACTTGGGGGTTTTGGCAGGTTAAAAACTGAACATGAGGCAGCAATGTGTGCTCGCAGCCCAGAAAGCTACTCATATCTTGGGCTGCATTAAAAGAAGCATGGCCAGCAGATTGAGGGAGGTGATTCTGACCCTCTACTCCACTCCAGTGAGACCCCACCTGGAGTGCTACGTCCAGCTCTGAAGTCCTCAGCACACAAAAGACATGGATCTGTTGGAGAGGGTCCAGAGGAGGAACACAAAAACAATTACTCAGCCACAACCCCTCTCCTACAAAGAAAGGCTGAGAGACTTGGGGTTGTTTATCCTGGAGAAGAGAAGGTTCTGGGGAGACATTATTGTGGCTTTCCAGTTCTTAAAGGTGGCTTATAAGAAAGATGGGAACATACTATTTAGCAGGGCCTGTAATAATAGGACAAGGTGTAATAGTTTTAAAGTAAATGAAGGCAGATTCAGACTAGATATAATGAAGGGGTTTTTTTTTATTATCAGAGTGGTGAAACACTGGAACAGGTTGCCCAGAGATGTGTTCAAGGTCAAGTTGGACACGGCTTTGAGCTACTTGATCCAGCTGATGTCCCAGATCACTGCAGGAGATCACAGACTAGATGACTGTTAAAGGTCTCTTCCAATCCAAATCATTTTATGATTCTATGATTTTATCCGAGAGAAGGCCCCAACAAGTTAAATCTCAGGTATAGAAATTCCTTTCCTATGAACAGATCTTTGTCTTGGATAAGAATTAGCAGGTATGAGGTATGAGAAGCTATCTGCCAGTCTGTGTAACTGAAAGTAAACAGTAATCAAATGAGACTTATTTAAACAAGTTCTCTTGGACTGTAGAAGAAATAAATGTCTCCTTTTCTTGATCCTACTTATTTTCTCAAGTTCTTGGTAGGGCTGTATTTTTTGTCTTCTTCTCCATTCCTGAGAATGAGGGACACATATGGCACCTTTGCAACTGGTTTCTCTGACACTATATTTTGCAGTTTAGGTATTACATTAGCTCTTCCTTTTTCCTTATGTGAGGACCTCAGGTAATTCAGGAGTGAATCTTTAACAGTTATCCATTATTAAATGTACTTTCCAAACTCAGAATGACCTTCATTGTTTTCAGCTAAACAATTCGCCATACAAGTCAAGTAATGTGCATAAAAGTATATTGTTCAACTTTGCAGAGTCTGGTGCATCTAAGCAGAAAGTGTTTAAATGATTGAATTAATCAAGGTTTTCCATTTCTATCCACTCTAATTTCACTCCATAAATAATCTTCATTTATTGCCACCTTAATTACCATGCCATGACCTAGTGTTTTGTAACCTTTTCTTTTATCTCTTTATAACCCTAAATGATTTGCACAAATCATCTTTAATTGACACCTGTGTGACATCAGCAAATGCAGAAGAAATAGACCACTGAGAACAGCACAATGTCCAAGTCATTTCATCTCTTAATGTTTCAGAAAACTACTGAGGACCTTTGGGATTTTGTGTCTTTGGCAGGATGTCTTTGGGCAGAGAAAATTCTCAATTCAGCTTATGAATTATCGAAACCATTTCCTAAATCAACAACAAAGAAACTAAAATCTTCTTGTACACCTTGATGTCAATCACTAGTAAATTTGTGCAAAGTCACATGGCCCCAAGGACATAAATCTGGGTTTTACCATCCCTGAGGACCTAAGGGACATTTTGTACTATTTGCCTTGGGTTGTTCAATACGATGTGTTATAAAACTTCATTCAGAGTATTCAGAGTATAAAGAATTCACATACTAGTAGCAGCACATGTTATGTCATATTTGGGGAAAAAAAAAATAATGAAAAAGGCTGAAAAATCTTTATCCCCTCTCCTAATAGCTGTTTGTCCTTTATAATATCATGGATGTTTTAATCAAAACAGATCTAGGCACAACAATTTTCAAAAAAATATTGCATCCTGTCTGCACTCACACGGCACATACAGGACAACCAGGGGATCAGGCCCAGCCAGCACGGGCTCATGAAAGGCAGGTCCTGCTTGACCAACCTGATTTCCTTCTATGGTCAGATGAGATACCTAGTGGATGAGGGAAAGGTGGTGGATATTCTCTACCTGGACTTAATAAAGCCTTTGACACAATCTTCCCACAGCATTCTGCTAGAGAAGCTGGCAGTTCATCACTTAGACAGTTGTCCTCTTCACTGGATTAAAATATGGCTGAATGGCCAAGCTCAGAGAGTTGTGGTGAACAAAGTTAAATCCTGTTGGCGGCTGGTCACAAGCGGTGTTTCCCAGGGCTCAGCTCAGTTTGGTGGTCAGTGTTGTTCAGTATCTTTATCAATGATCTGTATGGTGGGATCAAATGCACTCTCAGTAAGTTTGCAGAGCAGAAATATTGATCTACTCAAGGGTAGGAAGGCTCTGTAGAGGGATCTGGACAGGCTGGATCCATGGGCCGAGGTCAAATGTATGAGGTTGAGCAAAGCCAAATGTCAGCCGCTGCATTTGGGTCACAACAACCCCATGCAACGCTACAGGCTTGGAGAGGAGTGACTGGAAAGCTGTCTGGCAGAAAATGACCTTGGGATGCTGGTGGACAGCCAGCTGAACATGAGCCAACAATGTGCTCACATGGCCTGGAAGGCCAAACACCATCCTGGCTTGTATCAAAAACAGCATGTCCAGCAGGACTAGGGAAGAGATTGTTCCCCTGTACTCTGTGCTGGTGAGGCCACAGATTGAGTACTGTGCCCAGTTTTGGCCATCATAATATAAGAGAGACATAGAGGTGCTGAAGTGGGTCCAGAGAAGGGCAATGAAGCTGGTGAGGGGTCTGGAGAACATGTCTTACGAAGAGCGACTGAGGGAACTGCGACTGTTTAGTCTGAAGAAGGCTGAGGGGAGACTTTATTGCTCTCCACAACTGCCTGAAAGGAGGTTGCAGAGAAGCGGGTGTTGGTCTTGTCTCCCAAGTAACTAGTGATAGGACAAGAGGAGATGATAGCCTCAAGTTGCACCAGGGGAGGTTTAGATTGTATACTGGGGAAAATTTCTTTACTCAAAGAGTGGTTAAGCATCGGAACAGGCTGCCCAAGGGAAGTAGTGGAGCCACTGTCCCTTGAGGTGCTAGAAAAACATGTAGATGTGACACTTCAGGACATGGTCTAGTGGTCATGGTAGTGTCAGCTGACAATTGGACTTGATGATCTTAGAGGTTTTTCCAACCTTAACGATTTTATGATTCTATGAAATGCAACACTGCATATTGTTCTATGTGATGTTCCAACAAGAGGTAATAGGACAGCTAAGCCACCTAGCTTAAGACCTAGATCACTGCTTCGAAAATGTGGGAAAAATCTAGCCTGATCTCTGAATTTCATTTCACATTGATTTTTTCAAACCTTCAAAACTTCTTAAACCTTTTTCAAACCTGTTATAAAGAATAGCCTTTGTCCTTGAACAACCACCATAAACTTGCAGGTTTAAGTCATTGGTCTTCCACAATGCTGGGATCAAGAAGCAAAAAAAAAAAAAAAAGCAGTGTTGAAAAATATTGTTTCTCATACTAGGAGTCAGCTATGAAGCTATAGCTGTTTATCTTCAGAGATTATTGTTCAATGAAGCCTGGTTTTATTATTATTTTTGTGGCAAGTTTTCAGGCAAAATAGTGCTACGGTCTACAATATACTGCTGTATATAATCTCACTGCAGTGCACCTTGTACTCTCAATGTACTGCAGGCATTTCAGACCTTGCAAAGTAACTCAGCATTTTGCTGGTTAGTTGAGGGGTTGTATGTCTAATATCTCTGCAGCAGCTTGCCCTAATGCAAAATATCAACAAGAAAAACAAGGAGTAAACAGTACCAGCATTCTGGCTTACAAATACTTTCAAAAATACTGTGTAAGTCCTAGGTTAGGTCAGTATAATGATATAAGTAAATAAAGTAGATTATGGATTGTTAAACTGATGTTTAAGTTACAATAATGATTTTTTTAAAAAACAAACATAAACAGAGTTTTTTGGGGAATTTTTGTCGTTATTTTACAGAACCAATTGCAATATGCAAAATAAACCAGACATGAGTTCCGTCTGCTTGCAAACAGGCAATTTATTTTGAGTGGCAGGCAGATAAAATAAGTGGTCCTAAGAAATAAGTAATAAATATCTACATGAATGAAAATAGTTCCACGTGGGTAAGAAGATGGAAGTGTTGGTTAACAGAATGGTGTTTTTTCTTGAGTATGGATGTATAGCCTTCCAACCTGGTATTTCTGCTCAACATAAAAGTGTTTTTGGAAGAAGTTACAATTCCCTCTTAGATTAAACTGTTCCAATAATGACATAGGAGAATGTTTTCAGTTAAACTCCGATTTAGATTATTACTAGCCTTAATATTATAGTTAATGACATGAACATAAAATCTGTACAACAATTTCACCCCACTGCTAGCAAAAAATTTGGAACAGAACATGTAGTAAGTTTACTGAGCGTATGTGCCCTGTTTAAATAATTGTGTACATAAGTAACTCGTTGCATATCTTTTCACTTAAAAATAAAGGTAAAGTCATGTAATATACATTAAGAAGCTTTAAGTTCATATGCCTAACATAAAAAATAGCATTCTGATAGAAATTATAATTGGGTTTGTTTTCTTACAGCATTTGCTTCCACTCTATCACCTCCAAATTTATTGTACTTTTCTAATGTAGACTCCACAACATAAATGGGACATGTATGTATTTTTCAAAATCCAGAGTTAGCTTTCAGGGAATACTGACTCACTGTTAAACATTTATAAACAAAACAACAGGCAAAGCCTTTGGAAAGAACATGCAAGCAGCAGATGTTAGATTCGTTTGTGTGTCCGTTTAGGGGTTCAGGGCAGGTCCACACAGAACAGAAAGTGTGCTCCCCCCTCCCTATCCCCTAGTTCCCCCCAGACAGGTAGGCAAAAAGGGAGATCAGGAGTAAAAAGAGAGACTTTGCACTGTATTGGAAATTAGCAAAAAGTAATAAGAGATATATATATTGTTTAACAGGGAACAGAAAACAAGAAGGGAAGGTAGATATATGTATAAGGATGGGAGAAAACACAATAAGTACAATGTAATACAAAACCAGAGGTTGGATGGCTTCAGATTCACAGGAGGATGAGGAATGGTGAGAAGATGACTTCTGGCCGCATGTAAGGGACAGCTCCAAGCTTCTCTTCCTCCCGTGCTGGAGACCACTTCCTGCCTCCAGTATCCGGTGTGGACAAGAAGGGAGAGGGAATAACTGCTTCCCCCCTGGGACCCTCAGGGTGTCCAGTTACTGCCTGTCCTGGCCCGAAGCCTCAAACCATAACAGTTTGGCAGTATTAGAGGCTGATTTAAATGCTTATGGTCATGTTAAAAAGCTACTTTTCCCTCACCTGGCTGAAAAACCAGTATACTTATGTGTGTTATTATGTTTCATATTTCAATTAGTATGGTTTTTTGTTGATTAAATCAATGGGGCCTTTCAAACAAAAATATATGATAGAAACATCATTGTAGAGACATGCTTTTTGAAGACACTGTGGCCTCTTCAAAAATCTTAGTTAGTAACCAGGACTGGAAAGTGAATCAAAATGCAGTAAATGATAGTGCAGCTCCTATAGAGGAGTTCTGACAGAGGAGATCCCTAGTACTGCAATTTTTTCCCTCCCTAGTCCTGCCTCATTTCTGAGGCAATAATTTCTGCAGAACCTCAAGTCTTGGCAAAAATCATTTAACTGCCTCTACATAATGTACATAAGCATATGGTTAGGGGAAGAGAACATATAAACCCCAAAGTTTGTTAGAGGCAAGGCAGGCACTCTCTGCACCTTTCCCAGAAATACTGTCAATATGGAGTACGTGTATAAGTGTATCTAAGACTTAACTATTTAGGTGACTCACTTCTCTGTCATACTGAATGAAGTGGCCACCCAATCTGGGATCATTCCTTAGACTCTGAGCATTCTGGAAACATTGAAAATAAAACAAATTTTCATATATTTTCACATTAAAATTTTGAGCTCCCTCAGGAGAGCTTTATCAGTAGCGGCAAGAATAATACATTCCATTTACTGATCAGTCATTTCTTCTTTCCTCAGGTAGGATAGTAATTATCTATTCTTTATCTACATGCACATACCTCCACTGTCTTCAAGGAAGGAAATGAGCACAGAACAAACTTCTGCTCTTCAGGAGACAGACATGAACAGAGAGCCTTCTCTCCTTCCACTGTATATTAGTGAACAGTCAAGTCTAATTTGTCCCTGTGTAGAAGGATGTGTACTTGAAAAAATGTTGAACTGAGTAAAATATAGAAATGCATATGATAATGAAACTTTCAGAACTGTTTTTTTGAACTTTTTGTGACTTCTAAACTATCTTGACCCGAACACTTATCTCTACTACAGGATACATATTTCACAATCTACTGCAGTTAGTTGAATGTTTAATTGATGCTAGTTAAAACAGTACGATGACATAAAGGGTAAGCAGTTCTAGCATAGAACTCTAACAAATAGAATAACCATGTTTTATTTAGCAGCCCTTACACAGGGGATCTGACACATACTCTGAATTGTAGTGGTTTAGTACCCTAAATACCCTACAGAAATTCCTGTTCTATTCTGCATGTCAAATCCACATTTAATGTGACCTTATTTTATGTAAGATGAAAATCTGGTTCTAGGATTGTGAGACCTGATTAATCCATAGATACTGTTTTGTTATTGTGCAATTGCTACTGCACTTGTTAGGTATAATAGAGCGCTTGGTTGGCACACTTAAGTGAGGTTCTTACCATAGCTTTACAAGTACTGTAGATGCAGGAAACTGAAGGATGCGCAGAAGTAGAACAATAATGAAGTGTTAATGGCTGGCATTGTTTTCAGCTAACAGCTTACTGAATTAAAAAAAAAAAAAGCTAAAAAGTAAAACAATGTTTACTACGGAGTGTTAAATGTACACATTTAATTCCATCATCACAAAGTGATAAAGGCCTTTTGCGTTCAATCAGACATACACAATTAAGAGCTACTCTACCCAGAAAAGTTTAACTGATACTAAGCTTTTCAACAGACTAACAAGTTCCTTCCCCAGTCTACTAAAAAAGTGAGTAATATATTAATCATTTCTAGGCCCTTCCTTTAGTGGCTAGTTTCAAATAAAAATATATGGTGACTCAAAAGAATTTCCCTGGCTTACAGTCAATGTAAAAGCTAATCAGTGGCTGAGCATGAGCAGTTGTTTACAACTAGCTACGCCCTGTTATACAAGATCATCTACTACTTTTTCTGAGCAATCTCCTTAGTCTTACTTCTTTTCTCAACACAAACATAGCACAGACTTTGGAAAATGAAAAAGATTCTTTCCTTGTATGCAGTTGTGTAAAAATACAGTTTTTTAGTTAGAGCTGTTCCTTTCTTACATATCTTGTTCATTTTCTTTTCAAACCTTGGTTGGATTGTGATTGAAATTTCAAGTTTCATCATCTTTTCTTAACATCATATGACTAGTGGGTTTGAATATAAACTAGGATCTATTATGCAGTGATTCTGATTGGATGTTATAAGAGTTATAAGCCTGTTCTGTCTCATTTCCTGATTACTTGCTGTATTTCTTCCAACCACACAAAATGTTCTCTACAAATCACTGATACTTAATTTTCATAATCTTTAAAACAGGCACAGGCTTCAAGCCCAGGTCAGTTAGGACAGTATAACAATGTGTTACACTGCAAGGGTAAATTTAAGGAAAAATCACATTCTGGTTAAAAAGGAACACATCTCTGTCCTATACCATTTGAGAGTCTGACAATTGGCTCTACCACACCCAAAACATGTGACCTACACCAGCTTTGCCCTGCAGCATATTATTCAATGTCTTCTTGTCTCTATGCAGACACATGTCTAGTCAGTTACAGTGATAGGAACTAAACAACTGCCCACAAGGCAGCATTTATTACAAGTTACTACTCCAAGGTGAAAAGCAGCTATAAATGTTTCCAGAATGTGAAATTTCACAACTCTGCAGTTCTTTCCAATATCCCTCTTGGGCATTCATATCTATTTCTATCCTGTACCTCCAAAGCTCTAACCCCTAGTTAAGAGTAGTTTGTCTTCATTGCTCAGCAGCCACAGTGGTGCTGTGCTTGCACTTTCTCCACTCTTTTACATCTCTGACTAAACCTAATCTAGTATTGGGTATCCAAGTAACTTTACAAGAAATATCAGAATTTTGTGGCAGCTGTGGGATAAAGGAATAAAAAATAAATTTAGAGTAAATTTCAAATTGTGCAAAGCTTGAAGGCAAAATGCTTTAACAAATCAGCATCCAGCAAATATGCAGTCAAGTATGAGTGATTTGATTCATAAAATCATAGTTGGCTTACTAGAAATCCAGGGCATTGCTAATAAGCCAAACTGATTAATTGAAGTGCTTTTATCTAGAAGCATAAAAAATAGCAGAAAAAGTAGTGTGAAACAATTAGATCATACTGAAGTACCTGTGTGGTGAACCGACCACATGATTTTTCTGCCTTATTAAAACAGTGAGCAAAAGAACTCTATTTCCCATAAATCTATTCTACAATTCCCATAAATCCTCCAAGAAACCGGAAGCAAGATAAGACCAGCTATAAATTTTGAAAAAGTAAACAATCGCTCTCTCTTCCGCCTCACTGCACAAAGGGAGCACATCGCTCCTGCTGAGCGCACCTCC
>JAVFHW010070822.1:0-11899 GCA_032159205.1 Eurystomus glaucurus suahelicus
GATGGCGCGCACGAAGCAGACGGCGCGTAAGTCGACGGGCGGGAAGGCGCCCCGCAAGCAGCTGGCCACCAAGGCGGCCCGCAAGAGCGCGCCGGCCACGGGCGGCGTGAAGAAGCCGCACCGCTACCGGCCCGGCACGGTGGCGCTGCGCGAGATCCGGCGCTACCAGAAGTCGACGGAGCTGCTGATCCGCAAGCTGCCCTTCCAGCGCCTGGTGCGCGAGATCGCGCAGGACTTCAAGACCGACCTGCGCTTCCAGAGCTCGGCCGTGATGGCGCTGCAGGAGGCGAGCGAGGCCTACCTGGTGGGGCTCTTCGAGGACACCAACCTGTGCGCCATCCACGCCAAGCGCGTCACCATCATGCCCAAGGACATCCAGCTGGCCCGCCGCATCCGCGGCGAGCGCGCTTAAGCTCCGAGCAAGCGGATCTTTCACAATATCGAAAACCCAAAGGCTCTTTTAAGAGCCACCACATGGCCACTTAAAGAGAGCTGTAAACTCTTACCGCTATGTTGGAAATAACCTTTCTGCTTTTTAGGTAACTTTACAGTGATCCAAGAGCTCGTATGTAGCCAAGTAAGTAACAAAATGTCACATTTCAAAGGGGTTGGAAAAGGATCCTGACCGTAGAGAAACTGATGCGGTTAATTCATGATAGTGTTTGGGCTGAAAATTCTTTTCATCTTTCTCGTAGCACTTCTTGGCTGTTAAAGGAAAAGTTGTAACATGGGGCTTTCCTCTTCCAAAGAAGATACCCAGCTTTAAAAGATTTGTATGTATTTTTTACCTGCTTGGCTGGGTGTCTTAAAAACAATCACGCAAAATTGTTGAATTCGTAAAGGTGGCTAGGGAGCTCTGCGTTCTCAATTAGAAATTTATTCAGGGTTTAGTGTATGTCAGTGCCTCCTGCTATGCTGCGTTTACTTTGTGCTTGCGATAAACGACATTACTGTTCATGATGCCGACGGAAATGCTATTTTCCTTCCCAAACTTCTTTGTGTGTGTGGTGGTGGTGGTGGTCATGAGGCATTTATGGCTGAAGGCACAAGAAATTCTTTCCCGCCCTTCCGGGAAAGGCGCGCCCTCGGTCTTTTATCAGTGTTTTATCACTCCTAGTCTGTCGTGAGTGACGTCCTCCAGGCATACTCCAACCTTTTCAAACACTTACATTTACCTATGGAATAAACGGTATTTCGAGAGAGAGCTGGGGAGAGGGCGGTGGCAAGGGTAATTTCTGCGAGTCTCGTTTTCAAGAAAGGTGTGCTTTTGGCTTGATGTCTTCTCTGGAGACACACTCCTGGTAATCCCTTATGGCTCTGGGTATCCTGCCTGCATGATTAGAGACACCTAACCAGGGATCAGTTTTCTCCATCGCTGTTTAAGATCTCGAAAATACTGCTGAACGGAGTAGAAAGGAGGAGTTTTTCTAGCAATATTAGTGATTGAAAACTTGACAAAGAGTCCTGAATTATTGTTAAATTAAGACTCTGCTCTATCCGTAATATTCAGTGATTTTTATGAACCTACCTGGACAACGCGGTTTCTTCCTGCCTGTAAACTCAGCTGCACAGCCTCTTGCCTTCCTGTTCAATAGATTTAAAGCTGGTACCTGAAAATTAGTTTTTTTTTCAAAATTTTTCTGTCTTTCCGTCGCCTTTCAATTTTTATATATATATATTTATATAGCAGGCTGTTTTATGTAGCTTGGGGAGCTTGCTTTTCCACTGAATTATTGGAAATATTTCTTCTGGGGTTTTCAATGCTAGAAATGAGTAGCTGTGCCTTTAAGAAGCGATTGGATTGGGTTAAATACAGCCTGCATTTAAATTCAGAAACAAGAACCCACAGAGAACTACCTAGAGAAAATAGTTCTTTTGGAAAGCCTAAAACTGCAAGACTCCTGGTTTTCTGTTAACTGCTGATACGCTTCCTCTTAGGAATTCTTCCTTTCTCTGTGTCAGGAACTTGGACTCTGCAGCAAAACCTGACCAATCAAGTACCTCGACACACCATTTTCTTTCCCTTGTTTTTCTCACTTTCAGCCATTTTCTGTTACTTAACCTCGGAGGGGTAGAAGGTAAAGGGGAATGCATCGGAAATAGTACACTGAGAATTATCTCCCTGCTGTATTTGTTCATTGACATAAGCTTTGTGCTTTTCAGAACATATGTATGTATTTTTTGCAGTAAATGATTACCAGTGTGATCACAGAAATGAGTCTCGATGAAAGCATCTTATTTCCTGTTACTGTCTGTGATATAGCGAGAGAACTTTATTTATCTTAACCTGTTTACGTATGCTTATGACGAAATTAATTAAATTAATTAAAATAGCTGTTTTAAAGATGTTTTACATAGTGGATATTTAGTATCTTATAAAAGCCAATGGTCAGAATACTTAATTTGCAGCAGAAGTTTGGGTCAAAAAGGATGGCTTTTTTCACACCCAAGAAATAAATTATTTTTGAGGAGCGAGACAGGGAAGTAAGCTTTATTTGCCTTAGTTTTTTTTTTTTTTTTTTCCTCTAGGCTGTCGAAGTCCTTGGGACTGTTTTAATAAATAGAGTATTGTTTGGACTCATTCTGCCAGTTGCAGGCTTGAATTGTAAAAAAACTATCAGAAGGAAACAGATATGCAAGGTTTTTTGCAGGAAGGGTGAGGTCATATGGACTATAAATTGTAATGCCTGAGTCTGAAGAGGTTTTTGGGGTGTAATACATTATGAAAGCACACTAATAATAACCAGTCATAGCTTATCCTACTGGACCAGGCTATCAATAAGGAAGAATTTACTGTGTGGATTTTTCAAGTGTGTAACAGCTGTAGATGGTTGTAGCACTGATACGGGGGATAGTGATAGACTCATTGTTGCTTGTATAGTGGGCTTTGCTCTTCCCTCCTTACAGAAGTGATAAATCCTATTTGGAATCCTTTCAGTTTGCATATGGTGTTGAATCACTTTAACTATAAAAAAAACCAACAAAAGTCCCAAATAAGATGTAGATTGTGGAAATAAAGAAAAAAATCCTTTCATAATGTATAAGAACTGATATCAAGAGTATTTAATTGAGGTTTTTTGAGGAACTATTAACTGCTTAAGGAACTGAAAGATGTCTTGCACTTGCTATAAACTTCAGAGAAGCTATTATTGGTTAAGACTGACACAGAATAGATCCTGGAAGGTATTTGCTAAAACCAAACTCAAACACTACAGTTTATAAATAAAACTGAGTTTGCCATAGACAGTTTTTGATGTGACATTTCTTTAGTCTAAGATGGACACAAATGACTTAGTGCTAGATTTCCTAACTCAAAGTGAGAGTAAAAGTGGAGTTTCTTCTGGTACCAACAAGGTCCAGCAGTGTTTCTGTGCTTTTTGCAGGAGAGCCTGAGCTAATGAAAACTGCCAGGTAGAAGCTGGCTGTGAGCAAGACCCATGTGCTGACTAGCTGAGGACTGGCTTGCAAGCTGCTGGTGCTTAGCCCTTATAGCTGTTGGCAATTAAGTAAGGTGCTTTTGCATGTGATTTTTTTTTTTTTTTTTTTTTTTGGTTGGTGATATTTGGCTAAGGCTGTTCCTGGCAGTTTAGCCATCCTCCATGAGTGATCTTATTCAAATCACTGCTTGGAAGAAAGTTTTTCCTATTAGTCTGTTAAGAGATAGTAGCTGTTCAGTTTAAAATAGAATTAATCACTTAGAGATACAACATTGAGTGCTTTAGTATGGGGTTTGCTTAGCTTCATTTAGTTAGCATGAGTAGCTGGATCTGCTGAAGCCTTAGGCTGCAAGCTGTAAGTTTCCACTAGGGTTTAATTGGCTGTACCTACTAAGTCAAAATGGGGCCTCCAGAACCAGTGTAAATAAAATGATAGAGAGGCTTCAAGGTTAAAACCATCAACATCTGCAGCTAGTTAAGATAGTGGCCTGCTGCCTGGAGACAGCGAAGGCATCCAAGGAGTTCAAAGGTGTTGGAAGATCTCAAGCCAGAATCACCATTGGACCAAAGGGGCATGAAGACTGCATGAAGGATGGATGCATAGTCTGGAAGAGTATAAACACCCAGGGATTAATTTGGTTGGGGTGCCTCTCCAGAGGCACTCACCTTGAGTTGACCCTGCTGCTGTACTCTTCTATTAAATTATTTTTGAGATTCTGTGACTGGGACTGTGCTTTGGGAACCTAGGCTTTGGGCTGTGATGCACGGAAATGAGCTCAAAAACTCGCAGAGAGTTTGAGGAGGTATGTTTATTTGCCGGTAGGTGCATAGGGGCTAGTGCCTCCAAAAAAAGTGCACATCAGCATGGCTCTGCATCTTGCTTGTAATCAATAAAATGTTACGTATTCATTAGTTTCTCTTATGCCTATACATGTGTAACATATCCTGCTTCATATCAGATCTCCTCCCTCTTGCACCTGCGCAGTACACTGTGATGGTGGTCTTCTGGTGGTTGACCTGCCATTTTGCATTGAAGTAAGCACTCTTCCTCAGAGATAAGGTGGTCTTACACTAGGTCCTACGCAGTCTCCTTAGAGTCTTGGTCCTCTTCCAAGTTGCATAGTTGGCTCGAACTAGTTCTTCCCATACTACGTCCTTGATAAAGCAGGTGTTCCGTCTACCTCAGTCTTTTGTGGTTAGTTACACAAAAGGCCCTATAGTTGTGTCTACTCTAAAATAGATGAGTGATGCTGTAGTTCTGTCTGCTCTAAGATAACTGAGTAATGCTTCGCTAAGCTAGCTTCTAAGCTTCAAGGCTACATTCCTCCCTTCAGGAGGATGGAGGGGGGAGGGAGGCACTGGGGCCTGGAGAGGTCCCTGCAGTGGGGGGGGGGGGGGCAGCTGCAGCCCCCTCCAACCCACATCTCTTCCCCACACAGTGCTGAGGAGGCTGGATGGTGAGGGGGTCTAAGTGTGGGGGTGTAATAGGTTACATTCCTCTCTTCAGCTGTGCTTCTCTAACACAGCCCAAAGGGTAAGATAGAGCATAACAACTGAGGTCCTGGTAAAACACTTCCTTTCATCAGAAATATATAAAAGATGGTCTGATGAAAACATCTTTCTAGAAGAAAAAAAAATGAACCTGTCCTACTTGACACCAGTTTCTGAAAAACTTAACAGATATATCCATATGAAGAGGTGAGGCTTTCATTTGAATTAACGATTGTAATGTAAAAGCTTTGTAAAAGTTTTCTGATGGTTCCCACGAAAGCCAGGATGTAAAGATAAATCCTAAACATCCCATCACATTCTTCTCACTTGCAAATCCCTCTTTGGGGCTGTTTCACAAGTGAATCACCTGTTGGTTACCCTCTTTGGTAATCACAAACGATGAAGTCTGAGCTCAGCTAAGCCTCAACTCTGTTACCAGCCTGGGCAGTACTACCTTGCTGCACATTTTCTTCTCTCTTCTCTACCACTTTCAAGACATATTGTATCTCAGCTGGGTATAAGCATATTTTAGATTGTAGAGCTACAAACGTCACAACAGTATGAACATTTGCTGAGTTTTGGTATTGTATTTAGGTAAGCTTTAGCTGTCTACCAGCTACTGTTGCTATGGGGATTTATATATGCTGGCCACTATAACAGCATCTGACCCTAGAATCCTGATGATTAAGGTCCAAGTGAAGGTTTCTAATTCCTATTTTATTAGTTCTCAGGTTACAGCTTGAGCTGGGTGCCTCTGGAGAGGGACCACATTAGATTATGCACCTTGATAGAATGTTAGGGAGGTAGAATGTTTCTCTAGGAGTCCTTATCACTTAATAAGCATGGCTAAGCTAAGACATAATTGCAAAAGCATCCTTGAGATAGGGTGAGTTATGGGCATCCTTGACATAGGGTATAAGCCTACACAGAACGCAGTGTTGTCAAGGCTGTTGAGATAAAGTAAGTTATACAGGATAACAAGGCAGCTGAATTCCATCACAGACGTTGCCAAATTAGACAGGTGGCTAAAAGAACATAGTGAGGAAGACCCAGAGCCTTCATCGGACGACCACCAACCCATTTTATTACGCATGCTCAAGGGGCGTTACAATATGTTAATTAGTTCTTGGAAATGTAATGAATATGTTAAGTTTTAATCAGAATTCTGATGAATATGTATGGTATTACAATATATTTACTCTGTAATTTGACTTGATTGGGGGAGCACTTATGGTGGATGATCCCCAGTGTTACCCCAGCGCTGCATTAAAGAATACCTGCTTGATAGAACTCTGAGTTGTATCAAGTTTCTCTGTGCATCAGCTGGGTGCCTCTAGAGAGGGACCACACTAGATCATGCCCCTCAATTATACTTGCCACCCAGCACTCAATCCCCAAGTCCAGTCAGTAGTCTCTTGATTTCCTACTGTTTTCCACTGTTGCTGAGCTGTCCACTTTCTGAAGTTACCACATTCTCTTGAATTTTTTTTCTCGATCCGTATCTTCTTCATTCTGCTCCTATCTGCTAGGTTCAGCTAGTTGTGTCTGCAGCATTAGTTTTATCAAAAAGTTTACTTTTGGTCAGCCCTTGTAGCCTAAGGCTTCAACTCCATTAGCTGCTAGCATTAAGCTACTAATGCTAATGGATACTATTCAGAGAGAAAAATACAGTTAATAGAATTTCTTCCGTAACATTACGAAGTGATAGTGAAATAGGAAGCTCTGTTCTCAGCAAAGCTGTTACTGAAGTAAAAATGGTTAGTAATCCTACTCAAGAGACATAATATATAAGCCATTACAAAGCTAATTTGATTTTAAACAGCGGGTAGATGAAAACTGTAAACTTAACAAGCTCTTCTAACTATAAAATACTGTTGTTATAATGTTCTGTATATTGTAAAAAATGCATCACTCTAGTTCAAAAATTGGGTCCAACAAGCATTTCCACAGCTTCTAAAAAGTTAGGAAAACAGCACAGTATATACCACAGAGAGCTGTAGCAAATCTGTTTGCCAGCACAAAGTTCTTTGTAATGTGAAAGTCCAGGGGACAAAACATTTCTAGTGTCTTTATTCTCCTTTATTCAGAGGCAGTTATGGCTTACAGAACAGCAGTCCCTAAGCATCCAGGCTGCAGTCTTTGTGAAAGCTCTCACCTCCCACTAAGAATATTCTAGTGTCTTAGAGGACAGTACAGAGCTGCAGTTGTACATCAGTGTTACAAAGGACACTCTCTGGACTTTTGATGAACACTTCACTGTTCTGTAACTGCTGAACTCTGGAGCCTTAAACTCTCCCAGAAGAGAGTGGTGGCCTTTACAACTCAAATGAGTGCTCATACAGCATTAGTAACCAAAAGAGTGAAATGGGGAAAAAAAGTGTCAAAAAATGTGAAAAAAACACATTTCTAGAACCCTAGAAATAGGTAGTGTGTGCAAGGACCAGAAGAGCAGAATAATAGCGGTAAGTATGGAGGGTGTCAATTGCACCTAGATAGTAGGTACACAAGATCCCAAAATAACTACCTGCAGTTTGTCTAGGACACTTGGGCTGTGAAGAGAAAGCAGAGCATAAAGCAAGGGACAGTATAAACTAAAGCAAATGAGAGAACATGAGAGGAAGGTAATGATCAGCCCTGGACAAATAAGGCATTCAGCTGCCTAGAAAATAGTTGGTAAGTAAATTCGAATGGTCACATTGGTGTTAGAGGTTGGAGAGACAGAAGAATAGAATTGCTGTTAGGTTCTAAACTGGACAAGAATCCATTCAGAGATGAGCACATTGTAGCCAACATCCTCCCCCTCCCTGAAGACCTCCTGAGGGCTCATAGCAAGCATTCCTTGTCCTGCCTGTCCCTGCAAGCAATACTGGCCTGCCCACTTGCTAACTTGTGTGTAAGGATGCGAGAGTGAAACCACTTTTGCTTAAAATAGAAATGCTTTCCCTTCCTTGTAAGTTCTTGCACTGAGTTTTGTTGCAGTTCGTCAGTGTTCAGATGTGGCTTTTTTTCTTCTCTTTTTTCTCAATGTGGGTTACTAGTTAATCGTAGAGAAGGAATTATTTGTTATCCAGGTTCCAGACAGTGGTAGGGTGTGGCTTCAGTTCCAGAACTAATTTCCTGTCTTGTGGGCTATTTTACCTCCAAGCACTGTGACAAGTTCCTAGCACAGGACTGGGAAGAAAATGTGTTACTGTGCTTGATCACCCCATCTTTATACACCAGTGAAGACTGTACTGAGCTGTGCTGTGTTATCTTCTCTGGTGCACAAGTGAAAATTAAATGTAGTCAAGACATTAAAAAAGCTGCTTAAATCTCCTCTGTATCCTTTTTGCTGCTCTCTTTATCCTGACGCGTTACTATACATTTCTGAAGATCTTCCAACATTTCCTTCTATACCTGCCCTAAACCATGAATATTTGAGATAGTTCTGAGCAACCCCTTTCCCTCTGCACTTGTGTTTTTGTATGTTATGACAAGCACACCAGTGACCCATCAGGATGGAGCAATAAAGCTATACAAAATGCTGGCCTGTAAGATCTTCAATCTGTGAGGCCATTAATAAGGAGGAAATTGTTCCAGACAGCACACAAGATAATTTTCAATACATATTCAGTATGCTCCCATGGATTTTAGCACAGTACTTCAATGATGTGGTGTACATATGGATGCAGAGCTTAATGCATGCTGAAAGAAGCAGGATGGGAAAAGGAAGGATAGTTTCTGGGACACAGCCTTTCAGGAACAGCCAAAAATCACATGTAAAACTTTCTGTGCATTTCAGATGCCAATTCAATGAGCTGAGAGCTCTGTACTTTTTCAGAATTAATTCAGACTACTGATAGACCATGAAAAGCAGGCAAGATCCCCACTGAGCCAATAAGGGTAATTAGCATTTGAGAATTTCTGTATGCTTTGCTGCAGGCAACCAGCTCATTGTCTTAATGACTGCCACACTGAGCTTAAAGGACTTCTAAGCAAAGAACCATGCTAGCTACAAATCAAGTTTGTTTTATGGTAAAATAAAACAATAAGAAAGCTTGCTTTTTTCCCCTTTCTCCTAAATGAAGTACGGCGGATGCTGAAATTAAGTGTTATTTTCCTGAGTTGTGTCAGTTTTAATCATCACATCAGTTCTCCCAAGCAGGGTCACCTGACAGAGAGGTTTTTTTAGTTGTTTTTTTTTTTAAGAAAAAAAACATGTGCAGGAAAAAAAAAGAGGAGCTCCCATGGATACGGACTACTCAATTTCCAAAAGAGATTATTTCAAAAGTCTAAGAGAAAATGCAGGGTTGTCAATGTTTGGCACTTTCAGGCTACTTTGGAAATCTCAGTCTAGGCCAATATAACACAGAAGTTTCACCAGATGAAACATGTTGCCCCATTGCTGCAGCCAATGCATGAAAATTTTAACAGAGCCAGCAGTGTTGCCAGGCCAGTTCTTGCTGTTTCACTGGTTGTTTAGTCAGGTGTGTGCAGAGTTTGAGTTCACCTTGCAGCAGCACAAGTGCAGTCCATACAGAAATAAAATGAACAGCCAGTCTAATCCAAAGTAGTCAACACTGATTACACACTATGAGGACTAGATAGCAATTGTTATATGTATATGTGTCTGCATGTGTATATGAAGTTATTAGATATGTTCAGACACCTGTAACTTCTGGGATCTTTAGGCTTAGCCCAAATAGTAAGTTCTTAACTTATTACTATAAAACTTATCTAGCTTGATGGCCCTGGAACGAGTAGTGCTAAGACCATAGTAGAAGTATCTCAAAGTACATTGTATTTTATAAACACTTGCATACATTTTCTTTTAAGAACAGTTCCAAATCCTGATACTTTGTGTCCTCGAGAGTTTTTGGAGGTTTGGTTCTACTTTTTGTGATTTTTTTTTTTTTAAAAAAACACATTAGAAATAACATTTAAAAGTTATTATTTATCTGTCATTTTATATTACATATACTGATATGTATCACTACAGTTTAAAGTTTTCAGTAATTCAGCACACTGTCCTGGTATAAATGGAGAACTCCACTAGTATGCTCTGTAGCACAGCCACTTCCACCCGTGTCACCCAGAACCATAAAGCAGAGCTCCCAGATTTTCCCTGAGATGCTCCATGAGGGTCCTTCAGGTGTTTACTGTTACAGAAGGGATGATATTGTAACTTTTCTCGTCTGTGAGATACCTTTCCATAATGCTTTCATTTATCCATCATTCTATGGATGTCTTAACACTCCAGTCCGGGTTTTGGAGTTGCTAATTGCTTTTGCTTTGTAAATGTGGGAGGCTTATCTGACTGGAGTTTGACACACACATGCTAATGGATCTCTCACTTAACTGTAGAAGACTTTAGTTTAAATGTAGCAATCAAGTAGGGAGCTGACTGGTGTGTTTGTAAGAAGGTGACAAAGCAGAAAAAGCCAAGAGGGCTCATATGAAGGGGGGAAAAAAACCCTCAAATCAAATGGACTATGACACTTTCCTAAATGCTATAATCACAACTCCAAAACAGGCAGTTGCCCGAATTTATAGAATAGATTCTATTGATAGATTTATACAACTCCACAAAAGAAGGCTGAAGACTTTTGAATAAGGTTGTCTGGTGAGGAGGGAAATGAAAAAAGAGTTAAAAGATAACAGATGTTTAAAGAAAAAACCCTGCTGCTTTTTATTTCTGTGGAAAAAATAATACATCTATATAAAGATATAGGTGTCTTCTAAGAGGAGAATAACTTCTTTTTTGCACATGTATCTACTATACTTTCTAGGGGATGCATGAGGGGCGGTGAAAGGAAAGAACTAGGTAAATTTCTTACCCTAAAAATGTGAGCCATTATGACTAATAAGAAAGATGCAGAGGCGGCAGATTTGCTACTGAAATGCTTCATAATTTTTTTTCTGTTTTCCAAATAAGTTACATAAAATTATGCCAGTGAGGATCCCTTAAAAAGCTATGAGTTCTCGGAATAGGAAAACAAAATGCAAATTAAAACAGAAACCACACTAAAACAAAATTCCTGAAAAGTTATTTAGGAAATTCAAATTTTCACATTTCTTGAAGACTTACTTTTGTTTATTTTGATATCTATTCATATCAATATATATTTATATATATAGACATCTATATCTATTTTGATATCTATTAAATGCAAAAATTATTTATAATTGCTGAAATCATTAGAAATCTATGATAATGTGCCATCAAAAAGAAAAAAAAGGAAAACCCTTAAGTATCCCCCATTTGATTTTTTTTTTTTTTAATTAATAGCAGCATAAATTAGTCGAATATTATCTGTCAGGATGTGAAGTTTATTATTTTGAGGCAGTCTGCCTTGAGTCAGGACAGTAACTAATATTAGAACACTGATCTGCATGTTGTTGTTGACCATTAAAAATGAGTGGTATACCTATTATAAATGGCACGAGTTTAACAAGGAGATACTCTCACACTAATGTTTGGGTTATTGTAATAATCTTTGTCTGCCATTGATGTGCTGAGCAAGAACGGTTTGGGTCTCCTGCTTCCACAGTAGGACGTGTTCCCAGAACATGCCAGTGGGTCTTGTGCCACTTCCTTATGGTCTGTTCCCTTAGAAGAATTGTTTAGGCTCTCAGCTTTTCTCGTGGTGGTCAAAATATGCTTGATTGTTACAGGGGTATGACAGATGTATGCATGTGTTTGCGTGTGTTCTTGTGCTGTGAGGAAAAAAATAAAAACGAACCACAAAACTGATGGCCTTTTAATTCACACGAAGGAAGTGCTATGTTACATTTGCAAAAGCACTTCTTCTCATCATGCAGCGTGAGCGATTCCTTCCCCTCCTATTTTAAGCAACATGTAGAAGGACTTAGTAAGAAAAAGAAGCTGTAGGCCAAAAAGGATAAGGCTGGCAGAGATGATTAAATATGCCCGAGGAAGGTCCCTATGCAGCCAAACGGTAATAATTAAAAAAATTAAAAAGCAGTTCATG